>JBAMJV010001309.1:0-42936 GCA_037951105.1 Echinarachnius parma | reverse complement strand
TCCTCGTGCACTAAAAGTGCTACGGAGTGTCTGCGTGCTCCCAAATCCGTACTGAGGCGGTACTCACCACGTACGGATACCCCAAATTATGCCCACGTTTTTGCAAGTAGACAGCACGCACTTGCAAGTACGGCGGGTTGTGACCAGTGGCCATATTCATAAAAGCCCGATAGCCTATCTGTCAGCTAGGCCTTATCTCCTTGCCAAAATGCCAATTTGGACGATAACTAGCGGGAACTCACACAACTCGCTTGGGTGATCACCTTTGTTTTCACAAACCAGTGCACAACACACACGTGCATGGATATGTCTTTTGTAATGTGTGTAGATTTTGCCCGCTGTCTATGCCCTTACCATATCGACCAATCAACGAGCGTCTAAGCCCTGTAATACAAGAGCCATTTAAAATCTTCGTAGCGGGTTGCTAAATCGTAATTCAAGAAGCACTGCTAACCATACCGATAACAAGCTAACAACTCGGATGATCTAATTTATTCATCGTGGCTGTCATGGTAACATTCCATCTGTTGCAAGTTTGTTTGACATCGCATAAAAGCGCAGTTTACTCGAACGTGTGAATGAACGAATTGTTCCTTATTGTTCCAATCATAAAAGCGTCTTATTGACAGTAAGGGGGGGGGTGGTAGTAGAACACAATTGTCTTATCTGGGGTAAACGGGGGGGGGGGGGGGGGGGGGGGGGTGAGGGCGGTAACTTGTGTCCAAAACAAAAAGCTTGCTATAATTCCTAAATGTAAGGGTGTTACTGTAGATATGAGCGTGAGTAGGGGGGGGGGGGGATCACGCGTAAGCACATGTTTTCATAGCCAATGAAGTAAAACCAAATACATCTCTCTCCTCATTACGATCAAGCTCTGCCACGCTTATAATATGATAGCATGACAAGGGAAACTATTCAATTGCAGTGAAAACAGAATCGAAATTGCATTAAATAGTATTATATAGATAGATTCATCAAAACAGAATTGAAATCACATAAAATCAATCCGAACTGCAAAAGTAAGCTAATATGTCACAAAAAGGACAAATAAAGGCAAATTACTCTCCAGATAAAAACATGTAATTTAAGCTGATAAAAGATGTTATTGCTGAAGTACAAGGACAAAGGACAAAGACGGAAAAGTATGTTACTTGGGGAAATATTTTAAGCTAACATCACGCTATCATAAGAAAATCTCTAATATCCCTTATTCGAATATTCTCCTTGCCATGTTCACGATCGCGCCACACGCATATACACACAAAAACCGGGCAGATTGTTACTTGCTAGCAATTTAGAGGTACATCAGAGTACCTCTAAATTTTTGGTCCAGTGTCGCTAAAATTTGTCCTATCTGGCTTTGGTGAATAAGAAAAAATTAGCTGGGTGTTAGGTCGTCATTCAACTTCACGCCTTTGTTGTAAGTCCAACAAAGCTCTATTCAGAACGTCCCCCATAAATAGATTTCAATGCATTTAGTCGGCACCGCAGATCTATTGTTGTAATTGTTCGCATTTCGACTAACAATGTCGTGGAATACCAAATGCTTGTGGAATTTAGACAGATGGGTTGTCATGCTAGGCCAGGCCTTGACTACGATAGCGAATTTAGCCTATCGGCCTTTTGTGAATACCAGTTAAGCCTAGCGGACATCGAAATCGTAATTTGATCAACCAACTAGCTTATCGGGGTTTTATGAATATGGCCACAGGGCTTTAGTAATGATGATGATAATAATAACTGTTATTTATATAGCGCTATTCCCGTATAGGGATCATAGCGCTTTACACGATTATTATTACCCCGTCAATGGATACACACTGCAAACATTCCTGCACATTAAGTGCACATTTTCCACTCCCTAGGGAGTATTCCACCCAGTCGCTTGTTAGGCGCACACAGAGCTAAGGAAACACGTTCCCGTCCTTCCGGGTCCACATTTATACACCTGGGTAGAGAGCAGCTGCAATTGTGGATAAATGATCTTGCTGAAGGACAAACGCAGTGTGCGGGGTTCGAACTCGGGATCCCACGCATCGGAGAGCGCGCGCTCTACCAATCCTGCCACACCACATCCACACCACATGATGGTGGTGATGTTATTGGTTTTGGTAGTGATGGTGCTCGTTGTGGTTGTGGTGGGTGTTGTGTTACGTCAGCATTTGGGGAATTCCCTTACGTATACCACTTCCATGGCTACAGACTCCGATCCGCAACACGACTCACTAAATACACTTTGCCTGGCAGTACGATAAAACACACCCAGTTCGCATACACCGGTTTAACAACAATGCAACTATGAATATGCGGTTATTAAACTAATATTTAATTCAAACATATAGGGAAACTGACCAGAAATATATTGTGATTAAAAGAAGGCAAAGAAAATGGGATTCCAACGGGATTCGAACCCGAGACCTCCAGATTGCTAGACTGGTGCTCTACCGACTGAGCTATAGAAAACCCTAGACGGTGCTCGTCCCAGAAACCCCTTAATTCTCTTTGCCAGAATGGTCAGAAGCTATTATAAACCAGACATAAACCCGAAGGATACAAATCAACTTGGGGATATATGCGAGGGATCACCGAAGCGATACAGCTTTTTGTAATAATTAATTCAAACATATAGGGAAACTGACCAGAAATATATTGTGATTAAAAGAAGGCAAAGAAAATGGGATTCCAACGGGATTCGAACCCGAGACCTCCAGATTGCTAGACTGGTGCTCTACCGACTGAGCTATAGAAAACCCTAGACGGTGCTCGTCCCAGAAACCCCTTAATTCTCTTTGCCAGAATGGTCAGAAGCTATTATAAACCAGACATAAACCCGAAGGATACAAATCAACTTGGGGATATATGCGAGGGATCACCGAAGCGATACAGCTTTTTGTAATAATTAATTCAAACATATAGGGAAACTGACCAGAAATATATTGTGATTAAAAGAAGGCAAAGAAAATGGGATTCCAACGGGATTCGAACCCAACTTGGGGATATATGCGAGGGATCACCGAATCGATACAGCTTTTTGTAATAATTAATTCAAACATATAGGGAAACTGACCAGATTTTTCTAATTTTGTCAATGTCGGGTTCAAAATATGCTTGCCCGATTGGACCACAAAAATATGACTTTCATACATTTTTGCTGGCCCGAAGTGCAATTTCACTGGCTCCGGGCCAGCGGGCCAGTGCGAGTGTCGAGCCCATATATTGAAACTATTACAGCCAATTGTAATTTCTCTCTTTTTTGTGTATACATGTACTTGAAGGTTGAAGGGCAAACACTCACACCTGGGGCAACAACACTTAATGCTACAGGTGTCAACACCACAACCATTCAAACAACTCCTATGGCAACAATGGTTCCCACCACCTTCGAGCTCACAACTACAACTGATTCAAGTACAACAAACAGTACAACAAACGACCCCCCATTGGCGTTGATAATCGGAGGCGCGGTGGGAGGCGTGGTCTTCCTCGTCATTGTCGTCATCCTTATCGTGATTTGCTGCAAAAAGTGTCGCAACAGAGGGCCGCCAGCTCCAGTGGTAAGTTATTGAAACATTTGAAGGAATAATTCAAAGCTAGAAATTAATTGTTTTCATCTTGTGGCCCAGTCAGGCAAGTAAATACAAGATTTTTCACATTTTGTGGCCCAAAACTGAATCTGATGGCCCCAAACAAAGACAAACATTATTAGTACCCCCGTCGTAAGAGCTTTAGTAATTGCTCAGTGGTTATAGCTCATGTATCAGGAGGTCCAAGGTTCAATCAAATCTGGTGGCCCCAAACAAATAAAAAAAAAAGTTATTAGTACCTCCGTCATAAGAGCTTATCAGCTCAGTGATTATAGCGCATGTATCAGGAGGTCCAAGGTTCAATTCCTCTGCAAAACCAACCCTCTCGCAAATATAATAATAGTCAAATTGTCTTTGCTGATTTTTTTTTGTGTGAGACCGTTGCTTCACAAAACTGCAGTAGGCAACAGAGGGGGTTGGGGGGATTTAATGTATATCTTGTACCTTGTTATTTGGCTTATTCTAACAAAAAAATGAAATGGTGTTGATTTGTCAAATTTTCCCCTTATTATATAGATATATCCATATTTGAATGAAAAGCGTTCCAGGCATGCACTTTGATTACATAATGATAGTCATATTCAATTTGTTACTCTTTGCTAAACTTAGGTAAACAATGTTATTTTTCCAAGCTATCACACATCATTCCAGTTCATTAACTGTTTGATTTTAAAAAATGGTGTATAGACTTTAAAACAAATATTTGTTTTAAACCGGGCATGAATGAGTTCTACGGGAACTGGGTGGGTTGTGTACAAAGTCTATGGGGATTGCACAAACTCGAAGGGAACGGGTTAAAGTACATTTCAGGGTAAACATTAGAATACATTTTCTCTGTGGAAGTAGTCTTTACTGCCTTTCTCTCCATTATGTACTCATACAATATTGAAATTTAACGAGCCATTATTGACATAATATTAGATCTTCATGCATGCAAGAATGTGGCTTGAATGTGGCTTGAATGTGGCTTTGATCATAAACAAAAAATGCATTTGCCAAGCTGTGAATAGTACTTTGCAGTGGCGTAGCGCCCGAGGGGGGGGGGGGGGGGGGGCGTGGGGGGTATGTACTCTCAATAATTTAGCATAAAAATAATACACACAAAGGGGAAATATAATGTGCCCCCCAAACAAATAATGTGTACCTCCACACTATATCACTGGTATAAGCTCTATAAGCTCTAATAAGCTGTATCTCAACTTCCTCCTTCCGGGACTCATTTCACTTATATATATTGAAAGGTTTATGAAAGGTTTATTTTATTTATGCAAACTCGTAGCCATACGGCTAAATTGTGTAGCATTTACAGTGTAAAAAAATACATAATATACATCAAACAACATTATACTAAAATAATACAAATTTAAAGTAAAATACATACTATATCAACAAGGAAAATTATCATTATCGGGAATGCTGCTAGGGTCAGAGGAAACAATAGAGAGGTTTCCATTCATGAAGATGATCATAGATATCCTGCATTGAAGTAACATTTGGGTAGCTCTTAACCCCTCGACTACAGGAACCGGCTGGGTTGTGTACAAAGTCTATGTAGATTTCAGACACTCGAAGGGAAGGTTTAGTGAGTAATCATGTTTAAATTAAAACAATTGGAAGACTTTCTTGTAAAGCAGACACATGATCATAATGGTGGTGGACCTGAATGGAACTGAGAAACCAAAACATATCTTCAAGAATATAAATGAAGTAATAAACAAATATTACCAAACAAACATATAACTAATAAATTATCCAGCATGCAAATTATCTTATTTGGTATTGTTTAATTGTTTGTTTGCTTATTATCCATGCAGTCAAAGGAAGGAGTAAGAAGCAGTTTCATCCCGGGACAAGATGAGGTATGATAATTTTATTTAAAATTGTATTTGTGTCTCTGAAAAATGACATAATCATTTTGACTATTGGGGTATTTTAACTTGTTGCTAATTATGGGGAACCTGCTGAGCTATGTACAACGATCTATGAAGATGTCAGAATCTCAAATGGAATTGATTAAAAGTGTGCTCTAGTTTGTATTCTTGTGTGCCAGAGGAGAGAAAGAGAGTACACTGAACCACAATTTGAATTCAATACAGGCTGGCTGCAGACAGAATGTAACTGCAATTCCTATGAAGACTATCTGGAGATTGTGATTCTGATTTCATTGGCCCCAATTCTAATCGGTGGCACAAAATAAGTCCAGTCTAAGAAGACAGAAATTACCAGTAACCAGTTAAGCCGTTTCACACCTGTGAAATTTCACTAGCCCATTGATGGTTGTCACTTGCCACCGGAGATATTCTTATCGTTTCTTCTCATTATCCAATCGATCCCCTTTATTCTGCCTATAAGCATCAGGACAAAGGGTCGCTTGACATTCAAGTTAAACCGGTCACCAGTAAAAAATAATGTCCTGGATGATCTGGGATGCAAAATTACTGGTGACCGACCGTACTATGACTTGAATGTAAAGCGGCACATTGTCCTGATGCTTAAGCCGAACTATAGGGATTGATTGGATAATAAAAAGAAAAATTTGGAATAACTGGGAGGCAAATGACAACCATTAATGGGTCCACATGTGTGAAACGGTTTAACCGGTTACTGATAGTTGCTGTCTTTTTAGCCCAGACTAAAAATGTGCCGCTGATGAGAATTCTGTAAATTGTGATTAACTGTTGACTCTAGGTTGGTGGCAAACCATGAATAGCTCTATAGATACGTTCAAATACAATAATTTGCATTAGGAAAATAATAAAAGTCCTCAGTAGCCAAGCAATGAATGGTGCCTTATTTTATGAAGGGTCTGACAACGAAGAATAATATAGGCACAGTATTTCAGAAAGTAAGAACAAAATGGGTGTGTTTATGTGTGTCTCTTTTCATTTGCATTTGTTTCTTTTATCTATTTCAAAATAAAGAAAGTTGTGTTTGCAATGTTAGCATTGAAGTATCTTTTTCTCGTGAATAGAGTATGACAAATTATATTAATGAGCGCACCTAATGTAGTTGATAATCGTCTTATAGCGTTTTACAAGATGAGTTTAATTGTTTATTGAACTACATGCATTACTTTGTTATGCTATTGTTTGTCCTTTCTTCAAATGACTTTTATTAGTTTATTTCATTTCCAAAAAAAATACATAGCATTGCACAAAACAAAACAAAGTTTACATTATGTAAAATTAAACAGATGTACAATGAAAACTAGAATCATATACAATAAATAATATATTTGGAAATGGAGGGATCCACTGAAAAACAATGCTTGTAGATTGTGGACCCCTCGACCCGATTTTATATGCCATTGATATTAATTGTTGTGTTTTTCTGCATTCCTCAAACTTCTTTATTCAAACAGATCAACCTCGAAACTGGGAATCATCCAGGTGGAATCAGAAACGTTGCAAACTATCCAGGACCCACTGGTATTGGTGATGCGAATGATGATGACGACGACGGCGACTATGCGGACGACTACCTGGAACCTGAAGTACATCCCTCACCAGCTGCGGGCAATGACAGCGGCGATATCTACGAGAATACCCAGTTCCACCAACCACAGCATCTTCATGTCAAGTCGTCGGGGCGACTTCCGCCAGGTGCCCAAGTGAATCCCGCCTTCGAGCCAGAGGTCGACTGGAGACGACCGACAATCGACGAACGTCCGCAACACCCGATCCCCTTCAGCGGAGGGAGCGTTGCTTTTCCGCATCCGACTTCGTCCACTGGAAGGGATGCCACTGTGCCTGGTGGTCCGACCTCCTCGTCGACCAAATCCAAAGGCCTCCCCGAGCGATCTCCTCCATTTGTTCCGCCGAAGGGGGCGTCCATGCCCCTACAGCCCTCTGCTCCCACCGGTACCGATTTCAAAGCTGCTCTCGGGGGTCTACTTGCCCAGGCGCCTTCCCCCGTCAAGCCAAAGCCAGAACCGAAGAAGCCTAAGAAGGGAGGTCCCACTCCACCTCCAAGTAAAAATCACCTTTGATTGTTAACATGTTTAACCTAACTGCCTATTAAGGCCATAGACCTCTACCCAAGTATTTTCAGAACCATGGGAATAAATGTAATTAATATTAAGAAATATCTTACCTCTTTCCAGTCCGTTTTTTTTTTATTATAGTAAACTACATATTAATTCCTTGTTTATTTGATTTAAAAATGCTTATCTAGATAATGGGCTCAAAGTAAGAATTATTTTTTATCAGAAGCTTTTTTGATTTCAAGGGCTCTTGCCCCCCCCCCCCCCCCCCCCCCCCCCCCCCCAAAAAAAAATAATAATAAATCAAATAATAAAAAAATAAAAAAATAAAACAAATACAAATTTAATTATGGTTTAATTCTAATTCGATACTATTAGTCTAGTGGGTAGAAGGGGTGTTCGTGCACCCCGATGAGACAAATTTTAATCTATGTTACTTTATGTAAACAAATGTGTAGAAAACGATTAGCTATGTTAACAGCGCCAAAAAGTGTCCCATGTATGATTTTAATGCAAATTTATGCAAATTATGGCAGCCATTTTGGATTTAGACTAGTATTCATATTTTGATCATTTTGAAAGATATTCTTTTAATGAAAGAGTCCAGACTAATGTTTTGAAGGTCAGAGAACACGATTTTATAACTAAAAATCTGATCAGATGGGTGTATGACATCATAATATGCAAATTAGGGGCAAAATTTGCATACAATCAATATTTTCTGCATAAATAGGCGTCTATTTCATATTGCAACTTATGAAAACAATGAATGAACAATTCCTTTTGTCTATAAAAAATAAGTTCAATATATCTTCATACAAAATAAACCTTAAAAACTTTACTGCAAAACTTAAATATGCAAATTTATGCAAATTCGAATCATTGGTACAATTTACATATATTTTATGAGTTGCTTTCTTTTTAATCAAATACGGCACATAACTACCCACTTGAAGTTTCTAAATATATATATGGAAGGCCAATGAGTATCATTGAATGGTGTATGAAGATAATTGAAGACTATGTGACGTCACAATATGCAAATTAGTGGCAAAATTTGCATAACAATAAAGATATTTTGCATGAATCGGGTGATATTTCCATGTATGAGCCATGCAAACATTAAATAAACAATGTTTGAAGGCATAAATAGAGACTTATAAAATATCTTCATACAAACCAAACTTCAAAAAATAACTACGAAACATAAATATGCAAATGTATGCAAATTAGCCCCACAGTACATAATCCTTGTATTTTAGAAGCTACTTGCTTATTTTTTAAAATCAAATACAGCACATAACTGCCCACTTGAAGTACATGTATCTTATGAGTTTCATTGAATAATGTCTGAAGAAAATCATTTCATGGTGTTATTTCATGCAAATTTGGGGCATACTTTTTATAAGATCAGTTTAATATATCATATTTTGCAATACTTTATAACTAATGAAGATAATTTCTTAACAAATCTTCATCATAATCATTACACCTGCACATAAACTACATATCGCTACGATAACACTTTCATATAGTTACCAGCGTGACTTAATGTGTCAAATGACGGAAAATTTAGGGTCCAAGTTGTCAAACTCCTCGTGGTGGATCCTGGAAACTGTTCATCAGGCGAATGAGAACAACTAGAGTCAACGACAGCGTCGTGACATCTCCGCATAGTAGCACCCTTGCCCTCGTTACTTGAACGCACCACGTCAGACTAACTCCACTTTGAAGCATGCAGCCTGGCGCCAACCCACAACACGCGCCCTTCTCAGGGCGGGCATCATCTGATGTCATACGGGACGGCATAACCATCATGCAGCTGAACGTGGAAGGCCTCACCAAGGCCAAGATCAACATCATCGAACATCTTCTCCAACAGCACACTCCTAGTGCTATACTACTACAAGAAACCCACACCAAGGACAACTCCCACCTAAAGATCTCCGGTTTCACCCTAGCCGCTCACACCGAGAGCGAAATTCATGGCATCGCCACCTTCATTAAGAACTCTGCCAAATGGAACACAATAGCTTCCCAGGTAGCAAGCCAACGTTGGTCCAACGTTGGACCAACGTTGTCCAATTTTTTCGGCAACGTTGGTCCAACGTTGTCCGGCAACGTTGGACCAACGTTGCTTGCGTACGCCCAAACAACGCTGCTCCAACGTTGGCGAAAACAAAATACCAACGTTGGATCAACGTTGGTCCATCGTTGGAAAGTTGTCATTTGTCAACGTTGGACCAACGCTTTTCCAACGTTGATCCAAGGTTGGTATTTTGTATCCGCCAACGTTGGAGCAGCGTTGGTTGGGCGTACGCAAACGTTGATCCAACGTCAAAGCAACATGTGTCCAACAAGCATCCACCATATTTCCAACAAGCATCCAACATGTCTCCAACACTCATCCAACAAGCATCCAACATGTCTCCAACAAGCATCCAACGTTGGTCCAGCGTAATTCACCAACATTTCTCCAACGTTGGTCCAACGTTGGTCCAACGTTGATCCAACGTTGGTCCAACGTTGGTCCAACATTGGACCAACGTCTCACCGTACTAAAAAAATTAAATTAATATTCATATGACACGCCTATTGGTGATATCTAGAACATCCTATCCTAGCTTTCCCTTTACCTAAGACTAACCCTAACCCTATTCCTATTCTATTCCTATCCATATAGTCCTATTCCTATTCCTATCCATATAGTCCTATTCCTATTCCTACACTCACTACATCTACATCATCCACTCAGCTTTATATAACCTAGCTTCTGTGTTAATATTTGTTTGATGGTTGGTATTTCGATAAAGTTGAATGTTTGGATAAAGTTTTAAGAATTTACACAAATACATCATGGAAACAAACCTTTAGAATGTTTTTGTAGATAAATAACTTACATATATTTCAAATAATGAGTAAATAATAACATTGGATTCATTCTGAACAATCAAATAACATGATTATTAATGCTTTTTGCAGTCAATGATAACCACTCATGAATATTCATGAATAATAACCAACGTTCATCCAACGTTGAACCAACGTTGATCCAACGATGGCATACATCCTGCTTTCAGCAGCTAATTTTAAATCCTTTTATTATGCAAGGGGGTTTTGACCACCTGTGCTACGAGTAAAAAAATTACCTTTTCTAACATAACAGCTACATGTAGCGAACAACAGATGTGAAATGTTGGATTCTCGTTGGATTAACGAACGTTTCACTGTGGGTTACCGATGTCGATCCAACGTTGCTCTAACGAGATTGTCCAACCTCCATTTCACTTTGAGTTACCGATGTTGATCCATCGTTGGTGTTGTAATATAATACAAGTAGGCGAAATGCCATGTGTAACTCTGGCATAACAATAATAAATACTGGTAAATTACAAACTTGAGTGTCAGGGTAGACTACCCGACACCCAGAAGATGGAACCAGGGGATTATTCTGCCCCTTTCGTACGGTTGTCATCCCCTATGTAAGACCGACATTTACCTTAATGCAAAATGGTTTAACGTGCTAGTGCCAGGGTGGACTACCCAACGCCTAGATGATACCAAGGGATTATTCTGCCCTAAATGGTATTCATCTCTATCACAAATATAATCTATCCGGGGGTCTGAGACGTCGAAGTGGGTAGCGCCTGTCACGTTCTTGCGAGGGCGGCTTCACCTCACTCCAGCACGCTTCTGGGACCTCCGTTTCCTCGTTTACTGGAACATGGATGTTACCTTCAGGTGCGCGACGCTTCTTTAGATGATGTCTGTTCCGGCGATACCGCCCACCTTTCTCACTCTGGATGTGGTACGAGCGGGGCGTTGAATCTTGAGTTGTCACTACGCCAGGTTTCCATTCTTTTCCCACTTGGTAGTACACACGTTCTCCAGACTTCAACACCGGCAGCGACTTGGCACCCTGGTCATAGTATCGCTTCTGCCTCTTCTGGAGCTCTTTCTTCCTACTAGCTATGCACCGTTGATAACGAACAGTACAGTTCTCAATAAAGCGTTTTCTGGATGGTATATCCGGTCACACATCAACCGTGAAGCTCGCCTCCCAAAATGGATTCAAATTAGCATTTCTACAACACAGGTCATGGCGAATCGAATCAGACACAGTCACTTTCACTTCAGACACCATGATACAAGTAGGCACACGAGTATAGTTGAAAGCTTACTTTATTAACTGCTTGTAGATCGATGGCCCAAATCATACATGGTTTCTTGACACCCGATAATATACATATCGATCCTATATGGTAATTCGCCGGGGATGGCGCACTTCTATTTATGATTGTAATTCTACTTGAGTCCACTCATTACTGTTGGTCTAACGAGATTGTCCAACGTCTTTTTCACTGTGAGTTACCGATGTTGATCCAACGAGATCGTCCAACGTCTTTTTCACTGCGAATTACCGATGTTGATCCAACGTTGGTCCAACGAGATTGTCCAACGTCTTTTTCACTGCGAGGTACCGATGTTGATCCAACGTTGGTCCAACAAGATTGTCCAACGTCTTTTTCACTGCGAGTTACCGATGTTGGTCCAGCGTTGCTCCAACGAGATTGTCCAACGTCAATTTCACTGCGAGTTACCGATGTTGGTCCACCGTTGGTCCAACGAGATTATCCAACGTCTTCTTCACATCGAGTTACCGATGTTGGTCCAACGTTGGTCCAACAAGATTGTACAACGTCCATTTCACTGCGAATTACCGATGTTGGTCCAACGTTGGGCTAACGAGATTGTCCAACGTCTTTTTCACTGCGAGTTACTGATGTTGGTCCAACGTTGGTCCAACGAGATTGTCCAACGTCCATTTCACTGCGAGTTACCGATGTTGGTCCAACGTTGGTCCAACAAGATTGTACAACGTCCATTTCACTGCGAGTTACCGATGTTGGTCTAACGTTGGGCTAACGAGATTGTCCAACGTCTTTTTCACTGCGAGTTACCGATGTTGGTCCAACGTTGGTCCAACGAGATTGTCCAACGTCCATTTCACTGCGAGTTACCGATGTTGGTCCAACGTTGGTCCAACGAGATTGTCCGACGTCTTTTTCACTGCGAGTTACCGATGTTGGTCCAACGTTGGTCCAACAAGATTGTCCAAAGTCCATTTCACTGCGAGTTACCGATGTTGGTCCAACGAGATTGTCCGACGTCTTTTTCACTGCGAGTTACCGATGTTGGTCCAACGTTGGTCCAACAAGATTGTCCAACGTCCATTTCACTGCGAGTTACCGATGTTGGTCCAATGTTGGTCCAACGAGATTGTCCAACGTCTTTTTCACTGCGAGTTACCGATGTTGGTCCAACGTTGGTCCAACGAGATTGTCCAACGTCTTTTTCACTGCGAGTTACCGATGTTGATCCAACGTTGGTCCAACAAGATTGTCCAACGTCCATTTCACTGCGAGTTACCGATGTTGGTCCAATGTTGGTCCAACAAGATTGTCCAACGTTTTTTTCACTGCGAGTTACCGATGTTGGTCCAACGTTGGTCCAACGAGATTGTCCAACGTCTTTTTCACTGCGAGTTACCGATGTTGATCCAACGTTAGTCCAACGAAATTGTCCAACGTCTATTTCACTGCGAGTTAACGATGTTGATCCAACGTTGGTCCAACGAGATTGTCCAACTTCTTTTTCACTGCGAGTTACCGATGTTGGTCCAACGTTGATCCAACGAGATTGTCCAACGTCCAACGAGTTCCAACGAGTTTGCAAGTTTCCGACGTTGGTCCAACGTTGGCTTGCTACCTGGGTTCATGCCCTCCAGTCTCAACCCTGGAGTGGACAGCAACTTCAGTCGAAGGAGTTACAGTCATCAATGTCTACAAGCCCCACACCTTTCGGCTTCAGGCTGACTCCATCGCAACCTTCGCCCCTCCCTGCATTTACGCAGGCGACTTTAACTGCCGCAGCACCACCTGGGGCTACAACAGCACCAACCATGATAGCGCGGCGCTTGAAGACTGGGTCTCTGCATCCGGCATGCAACTCAACTTCAGCTTCCACTCCGGCAGGTGGAACACATCAACTAACCCAGACCTAGCCTTTGCAAACATCAACGGCGCACTACCCAGCCGTACTATCCTGGACCCTTTCCCAAGATCTCAACATAGACCCTCAATGATCACCCCCAAAACCCCATAGAGCCGATCAAAACAAAACCACAGCAGAGATGGAACTTTCGTAAGGCCAGGTGGGACCAGTTCACCAACCTAGTGGAACAAGACGTAGATAACCTACCCTTACCATCCTCCTCCAACCTGGACCAAGCGTACACATCCTTCCGCAACCTCCTAACCACAGCAGCCAAGAGCTCCATCCCACGCGGCCACCGCCGCTGCTACATCCCCTCATGGGACGATGAATGTAACGACCTCTACAATGACTTCCACGAGGCCGAACGCGGCGATGAAGCAGCCTCTAAGGCAACCCTTCTAACTACCTGCCTAGACAACAAACGCAGAGAGAGATGGTAGGAGACAGTTCAAGGAATAGACTTCACCCACTCCAGCAGACTGGCATGGAAAACGCTTAATTGCCTCACCGGCAGAAGTCCCAAGCCAAAACAATGCCCCGTGACCGCTAACTCAATCGCGAAACAGCTCCTCGAAAACGGCCGCTTCAAAGACGCAGACAAAAACCACACTCGTCACATCAAACAAGAAACCACCAACCTCCGGCAGGCCCCAGGAGTAGATGGACTCTTGTCATCACCCTTCACTCCCGATGAGATCGCCACTGCCATCAAACATCTGAAAAGTGGAAAGGCTCAAGGACCAGACAACCTACCTCCCGAGTTCCTACTGCACTGCGGACCAAAATGTCTGGAATGGCTCCGCCTACTTTTCTCATCCTGCCTCACCCACCAGTCCATCCCCAAGATATGGCGCAAAGCAAACATCATCGCCTTACCCAAGCCAAACAAGCCCTTAGACAACCCAAAGAACTACAGACCAATCTCTCTCCTCTGCAGCCCCTTCAAGCTACTTGAAAGACTCCTCCTAGCCTGGCTGGAGCCGATCGTCGACCCACAACTTCCCGAGGAGCAAGCAGGTTTTTGCCGCGGTCGCAGCACTGTCCAACAAGTAGTCTTGCTCACCAATGACATCGAGAGCAGTTTTGAGAGAGGCCACAAGGCCGGTGCCATCCTGGTCGACTTAACCGCAGCCTACGACACCGTGTGGCACCAGGGACTCGCCCTGAAGCTCCTCCAGATGGTACCAGACCGCCACCTAGTAGGATTTATCACCAACATCCTATCCAACTGCAGCTTTGTCCTGAAGACCAGCGACGGACAGTCCAGTCGCCCCCGACGTCTCAGAAACGGACTCCCCCAAGGTTCACTCATGGCACCAACGCTCTTCAACATTTACATCAGTGATATGCCCAAGACTGCCGCACAACAGTACGGCTACGCAGACGACCTTGCTCTCTTCCACTCGGACAAAATCTGGTCAAAAGTTGAAGACGTCCTAACATCTGACATGGCTAAGAACGCGAACTACCTGAAGACCTGGAGACTAAAGCTGAGCGCTGCAAAAACAACTGCAACTGCCTTCCACCTCAACACCAAAGAAGCAAACCGCCAGCTCACAGTCAAAGTCAACGGGAACCCACTGCCCTACACCCCCACCCCAACATACCTTGGAGTAAAGCTAGACAGACAGCTGACCTTCAAACCAAACCTATATTCACTCCGAGCCAAAGTTTCATCCAGGAACAACCTACTCCGCCGCCTTGCGGCCACGGGTGCTAAAACTCCGACACTTCGTACTGGCGCCCTCGCACTAGGCTACAGTGCTGCCGAGTATGCTGCCCCTGCGTGGTGCTGCAGCGGACACACGCACAAATTGGACATCACCCTAAACGAAACTATGAGGATCATCACAGGATGCCTCAGACCCACACCAACTGACCTCTTACCAGTGCTTGCTGGTATCGCACCCCCGCCCTCCGCAGAGAACACTATACCCAACAGCTAGTCAACAAGGCCCTCCAAGACCGTACACACCCTCTACACCGTACCTCCCAGAATACACAACCGGTCCGCCAACGTCTACGGTCACGCAGACCGTTCAGTCGCCATGCTGACACCTTGCGGGAAGGCACCCACAATACCCTCACCGCATGGAAGGAAAGCTGGCAGGAGACCCCCAGACCCCTCAATTCACAGTAACCTCAAACACAAAACTACCACCAGGTGCGGATCTACCCCGAAAGGACTGGGTCACCCTCAACAGGCTCCGTACAGGGGTCGGCAGGTTCAATGGCAGCATGCACCGCTGGGGACTCGGACCTTCTCCGGCTTGTACATGTGTAGCACCCGAGCAGACTGCCTCCCACATTATTGAAGAGTGCCCAATCCTTCGCCCACCTGGCCACCCAAACCCAGATTTAAGCAACTTGGACCCCGACACCGTTAATTGGCTGCAAAATTTACACGGGAATATCAACCGATTCATGCAGAATATCTTTATTGTTATGCAAATTTTGCCACTAATTTGCATATTGTGACGTCATATAGTCTTCAATTATCTTCATACACCATTCAATGACACTCAGTTACCTTCCATACATATGTTTAGAAACTTCAAGTGGGTAGTTATGTGCCGTATTTGATTAAAAAGAAAGCAACTCATAAAATATATGTAAATTGTACCAATGATTCTAATTTGCATAAATTTGCATATTTAAGTTTTTCAGTAAAGTTTTTAAGGTTTATTTTGTATGAAGATATATTTAACTTAATTTTCATAGACAAAAGATATTGTTCATTCATTGTTTTCATAAGTTGCAATATGAAATAGACTCCTATTTATGCAGAAAATATTGATTTTATGCAAAATTTGCCCCTAATTTGCATATTATGATGTCATACACCCATCTGATCAGATTTTTAGTTATAAAATCGTGTTCTTTGACCTTCAAAACATTAGTCTGGACTCTTTCATTAAAAAAATATCTTTTAAAATGATCAAAATATGAATACTAGTCTAAATCCAAAATGGCTGCCATAATTTGCATAAATTTGCATAAAAATCATACATGGGACACTTTTTGGCGCTGTTAACATAGCTAATCGTTTTCTACACATTTTTTTACATAAAGTAACATAGATTAAAATTTGTCTCATCGGGGTGCACGAACACCCCTTCTACCCACTAGACTATTTGACTTGTGATTCTCTGTGCGTGTTCACTTGTCTGTAATGTGTGTGTACGCTACGAATGTGCATGTGTAACGGTGTGTGAGTGTGTGTTTGTAAATGCTCATAAGGGGTGCGTGTTTGTCTGTCTTTGCTATGTTTGACGCGTGATTATCCGTGCGTGTTCACTTGTCTGTAATGTGTGCATAACATGATTGTTTATGAATGCAGATGTACGAGTTTATCAATGGGCGCAGTCCCGTCATTGGTGCCTTTTCATCAGGGGATGATCTTCACCCCCCCCCCCCCCCCCCTCATGAATGGGCATTACGTACGGATCTGCGCCCATGGAATTATGTGGAGTGTTTTATAAATGCGGTAGGTTTGTGTTTACATGCAGCATGTGTACATGCAGCATGGTATGCGAGTGTCCAGTATGTTTTGTGCAATACCAACACAAAAAGATGTGCGTACCGAGTGTGTGATTTGATTAGATAATAGTTTATGATTGTTTGTGATTGTTGCTGTGTATATGCGAACCAACCATGCACGTTGCCCTACTAGTTCACCCTATGTTTTGTATTTTTGAAAGCCAATTAAGTTATATTATATTATATTATACATGTGATTATGTTCTTGTATGTAAAATTATTTTATTATTATATGTAGTTTGTACCCTTGTATATTGTTTGCAATTTTGTATTATATCTTTGTAAAACTACCCCAATTCGGCCTGCGGGCTGCCATGGTAGTTGCTTTTATACCCAAAATAAATAAATAAATAAATAAATAAACCCCCGAAACAATATATTATATTCGTAAAGTGACATATAATTACGTTCCAAAATTGCACACGATAATAGGAACAAGGGTTACCAGACATAGACAAGACCAATTCCCGAGGGAGGGTGTGATGGGAGGCAGGTAGGTGTCCGCCCAATGCATGGTATCGAATTAGAATTAAACCATAATTAAATTTGTATTTGTTTTATTTTTTTATTTTATTATTATTTTATTTTATTTTATTTTATTTTTTTTTTGGGGGGGGGGGGGGCAAGAGCCCTTGAAATCAAAAAAGCTTTTGATAAAAAAGAAGGTGGCAGTACTTTGTATAACAGAGTTCTGTATAATGAGGTTCCACTTCCTCTTCTCCTTCATCACTATTTACTTGCAGATCGCTTTGTGGATCCACACGAGAGAGTCCGAGACGAAGTTGCAGCTGCACCTGAACCTGTCCCGGCTGTTTTCTTTTTCCCGACAACATCCCCCGTTAAAGGTGTCGACATTGAGGATTCAGGCGAGGTGTATGAAATGATGTCTCCGGGAAAAGAATCGTCTCCCAGGATGGATGCATCGCCTAGGAGACCTCCCCTGAGGCCGCCTCCGGGACATGGTAGGGCCCCTCCTCAAGACTTTGGGGAAGATTATGAGGTAATGATTCCGGGAGAAGGAGGAGACTTTGGTGGCCATTATGAAGACTTGGATGGTGCAGAGGATCAGGGGGGTGATTATGATGATGACTATGAAATCCCCGTTACACAGGACTCCAAGAGACAGAGCATCGGTGATCGTCCACGACTGCCTGTTCCTGCGGTGCAGGCCTTTGACTTGTCTCGTAGACTTCTACCAGCGCCAAAAGGACCAATGACAGCCAAAAAGCCCAAGCCCAAATCGTCAAAGAAGCCTACGGCCCTTTCCCCGCTGTCGACGCTCAGCAATGACGACTTTAGCCAGGATTACACCAACATCGTCCCATCAAGTACCTTCCAATCATCTGCCCGTGTGTCTCCTTCTTTACCCTCCACTCCAAGTTCCTTGCCACCTGTTCAGTCCGACTTTGGACAAGACTATGGAAACATGGGTCAGTCCAGCACTCTTCCGGCCCTTTCCCCGCGGTCGTCGCCCTGCAATACTGCCGTTGACGATATGGTTGGAAAATGTATCGGTTCATCCGGCGGCACTATAGTCTTAAAGTCATATGGTATGAAAATGGTAGTACCCGAAGGAGCATTGGAATCTGAAAAGTACATCACGATCAAAGGTACGTGACTGATGTTGATTATTTGATGCTACAACTATGATACCAATGATCCATGTTATGCAATGGTGTAGCTGTGGGGGCACTTACTCATACTAATATGTTTACAAAAATAAAAGAACACATTAGGGATACACATTTCATAACAATTCAAAAAGTGTGCCCCCGCTTATCCAGACACGGGTAAAACCAAAAGTCTATAATTATTCGTATGTTATTAAACATGTTAAATTCCATATTCTAACATGTCTAGCTGTTCTATCCGATCACTACAGTTACCCCAGTTATTAAACAACCTCTTTTTTCTTTCTGTTTTGTGTAGAGTACGCTATAGTGTACACTAGTCCATGTTAGGCGAGACACAGGTCAGAACTCAAATAAAGACAATACATGTAATGCACTATATAATACATCGTCATGACCAATCAATGGTTCACAACAGCTTAAAGGGATAGTACAGTATTGGTCAAACTGAATTTTAGTAACCAAAACCTGCACCATAATTATCATTACAAACTATAGAAACTAAAGTCATAACTCCACCATGCTCGAAAGGTATACAAATTACAAACAAATAAATCAAATGCCTTTTATAAAAATAAAGAGCCAATAAAACAATACTAGGCGCTCATTAAAATCGCATTGGTTCCAATCATTTTTGTTTTAATTGTGCATAAGTCAGTTGTTTTGTTACAATAATGATTAAAGGGATAGTTGAGTTCTGGTAAAGAGAGTACAGTTTTGGTCAAACTGAATTTTAGTAACCAAAACCTGCACCATTACATTACAAACTAATAGTTATAACTCCACCATGCTCGAAAGGAATATAAAATTACAAATGACTAAGTAAAAAACCTGTTATCATTCAAAAAGAGCCGTTAAAACTCAAGAGGGCGCTCTCTAAATACTCATCGGTTTCAACCATTTAAAATAAAATATTGTGCATGTGGTGTTTTGTTGAAATAATGATTAGGTAGAGAGATAATCAACAACGTTTAAAAAACTTTCTTTGTAAACTTTTTAAAAGAGGAAGCATTTTAAAAATATTGTTAACGGCTGGTTCAAAATTCTCGAATAAATGTGGGGCCCCACACTTATTACAAATGGTTATGTTTTTGGATATTTCAGCCATTTCTGAACCGATTTTGATCAAATAAAGTTTATTCTGTCATTACAATTGTATGCTCTTTCGAATATTTTTCATTATCTCACCCTCTATACCAAAACTCAACTATCCCTTTAAAGGGACAGGTCCACTTTTACAAAACGTCTAAACAGCTTTCAGTTGACGGATGGGGATCAATGTAACACAAAAAAAAAATCAGAGCGAACAGCCCTCTAATTTGAATTCTACGAATGAAAAACGAATTCGTCCCTCAATTTAAACTATATATCGGTCAATAAAGGAGTTCAAATGATTTAGCTTAATATTACAACAATATAGTACTAATTCTCGTAAAGGTATTGTGAAGCCGACATTTGTTAACGTATGTCACGGAAAAAGATCTCAAAAAGAAAGAATATATAATTACATGTAGTCAGTTTGAGCGATGTTTGGGTATTTTGCTTGGTAAACGCTCACAAATTAGTACTTATGCGCGAGTCACGTAGCTAGCACGGGTCACGTAGGGGTCATGCATACCGATCTGGCACTCCGTGAAATCTATGTACGAACTTACTCACCGGCCGAAAGTACTTATGTACCTAATTAACCGACGTCCCTCAGTTTATTCAGTTTTAGGTCTATAACTCCACGAAAAAGAGATTTCAAGCCCTAATTTTTTCAGGCATGCCATTAAATGACATTTCCTTTCATAGAAGACAATAACCTCGCAACTTTTGAATTTTGGCTTGCAAAAGTGGATCTCTCCCTTTAAATAGAGAGAGCATCAACAACTTTGTAAACACCTCTTTTGTAAATTGTTGAAGAGTGTGAGCATTTGTTGTCTTTTTTCTTCAAAGGCTGGCTCAAAATGATCTAATTATTGTGAGCCCCACAATAATTGAAAATGGTAATTTGTATGGATTTTTCAGCTGTCTCTAAACCGATTTCTATCAAACAAAGTTGATTCTGTTATGAAAATGGTGTGCTCTTCCTAATTTTACACTTAGTTTTTCATTACCTCACAATAAACAAATTCTTGAAGCGCCCGTTCCCTGGTAGGATATTCCAGACATGCAGTGAGTGCCGTGTGGATGAAGCTCCTGCCAGTTGAGTGAGTTCTTGATGTAGGTTTGTTGAGAGTGTGACTTGGCATTGACAGACTGGTGCGAGTATAGCATGTCTAGCAGCTGTTCTATCCGACCACCCCATTTAACTCTCATAATTTTATCATCGTATTCATGATCACCCTCTATGTATCCCTCTTCCCTTTCTTTCTACCCCAGCTCTTACCGATCCGCCAGACGTCTGCGATCGAGACGACGAGATGATCGTATCCCTGGGATACGAGTGTTCTCCATCTGGACTTCACTTCCGGAAACCCGTCACGATCATCATCCCCCATGCCGGTTCATTCTACGACGCCGGGAACGTCGAAACGGTTCTTTACTCAGGCCGTGGCACTTACAAGAAAGGTAATATTGTCAAAATTCAAACAATTTTCTAAAAACTCTAGCGGTTCACCCAAACTCTTTTTTTCGTACTACTAATAAAATCATGGAACATTCTTTTTTCTTATGTGAAATTAGTATTAACAAAAATAAAAATTAATAAGTCATGTTAGTATGTGAATTACAGGTGAATTACCACACCTTTTCCTTTTCCTCGCTAAATTGTATTTTTGCAAATCATTCTGTTAACCCCAAGGTAAACCTAATCCAACATTCTTTTTCAATACTCCGGGACTTCTGATCGCGTCTATGACTTCTTCCATGGCAATAATGTCAATCGCTGTCTTTGATAACGAACAATTCGTGTGCGCCACGAGTGTCCGAACGGACAGAATGTGCGCGCGATATAAATGTATAATTATAATTATATTATATAATAATTTTACAGACGATACGAGCGTAGAGCGAATCCCGATGACACACAGGCGTGACGGTTCCCAGGGCGCGCCATGGTGCGCGGTAAGTGATCACGTGATGGAGCTGCGCATCGACCACTTCTCGTGGGGCTGGCTGACGGCGCTCATAAACCGCGGCGGTGTGCGGGGAAAACGCATCGGCTGCGTACCATTCATGCCCCAGGCGCTTCCGCAGGAGAAGGTGCCAATCTTGCGCGTCCATCTGTTCATGATCACGGCGTCGGATCTCGGTACGACGCCAAGTACAGTAGAGGTAAGCCATTTCTCACCCCTTAACCCGGACCGCTTTAAAAGAGATCTAGTATTAAACATTGTCAACATTCATAAAACTTAGAACCATAGCGGTTCTCACATTGGCATGGAACAGATTTCGGTTTTCCAAATTTCTCTTTTAAACATTACTCAGTGGATATATCAGATCACAGTAATACGCATGTTTAAAGGGATAGTTGAGTTCTGGTAAAGAGAGTACAGTTTTGGTCAAACTGAATTTTAGTAACCAAAACCTGCACTATTACATTACAAACTAATAGTTATAACTCTACCATGCTTGAAAGGAATTCAAAATCACAAACGACTGAGTAAAAAGCCTTTTATCATTCAAACAGAGGCGTTCAAACTCAAGATGGCGCTCTCTAAAAACACATGGTTTAAACCATTTTAAATAAAATATTGTGCATGTGAAGGTTCGTAAAAATAGTGATTAGATAGAGAGATAATCAACAACTATTAAAAAACTTCTTTTGAAATTGTTTGAAAAGAGGAAGCATTTTTTACAAATTTGTAACGGTTGGTTCAAAATTAGCTAATATTTGTGGGGCCCCACATTATTTTATTACAAATGGTTAGGTTTATGGATATTTCAGCCGTTTCTGAACCGATTTTGATCAAATAAAGTTTATTCTGTCACTAAAATAATATGCTCTATCAAATTTTACACTCAGTTTTTCATTATCTCACAAAAAAATTATTATGTGTAGCGCCCTCTCTACCAAAACTCAACCTATCCCTTTAATATCAACCCTTCGTCAGTTTTTGCGCAGACCAACAACAAGTTACTAGATCCCTTTATTATACTGCATAGTGTAGTCTACTTTCTGTTATAATGTTAAATCATGTTAAGTGAACTTACTTGTAGAATGTTTCGTTGATGTTAATTTCAATAAAACATATTTTTTGTACCTGTTCTGTTGAAAAAAACAACAACATGAAATTTAAAAACTTGAAACTACATTACACATGTATATAGTTCAGTTCCGGGTAACCCTTCTTATTTCTACCATCATATCATTCTGCAGAGAATCGGCAGTGCTGAGATTGGCTTGGGCCACCGCATGATGGCGCCAGAGCAGATAATTGACATTGACATCAGAAGAGTTGACCTTAGCATCAGCTGCAAAGCACAACACGAAACCGAACCAAAAGTGCAGGTATTACACTTCAACCACCCTAATCCTTATTTATTTTTTAAATGATACTAATCTAGACTAACGTGTAGCTGACAGGTATTCCTTATAAGGAAACACAATCAGCCAGCAGCGTTAGACAAATGTATAATTTGTCTAGACATTAAATAAACAAATAAACAGTACACTGTATTCCAAAGAGTAAATTCCTGAAAAAAATGTTTTAATTGTACTGCATTAGAGCTCCGCTGCAGAAGGATTTACAATAGATTTTAAAGTTCCATTTGACCATAGGTCAGATCATGTGACTAAATGCGTAAATCTGAGTGGTTCAAATGCGCACATTTTCTGTCTTTCAATCAATTGCAGCTTTAGAATCGATTGCATCTCTTTGTGCAGTGGGTTCCTAGGTTGAGAGCGTTCAGTAAGAACGGACACCTTGCTGGGGTGGGCACCCGGTAGGCACCGGACACACGACCATCTTGTTTTTAAGACGAACCTTCTGGCCAGGTACCCGTAACATACAGATTCACGATTAATCGCACGATCGTACGATAAATTGACTGATCTTATGATTAATCGTGAATATTTATGTTACAGGACCCAGGTTACCATGAAACTCCATTATTGTTGTTGCACAATAATTATCTGGAATTGAAAATGTTACTTCAAAATGGTATGCGCCATGGTGACATAATTGTAATATTGTCATGTTTTTATCATTTGTGACCGGCTATAGCCCAACCCTGCACTTGTCGGTAATTCATGTTTTGAAGAAATGGGCATTTTAATTTCACATAATGTGTGTAAAAGATTTATGATTGTAAAATTGAAACAATCATATCTTCGCCATTATTGACCAATTGGTTAGAACAAAGCATCAAATGAAAGCTTGTTAGGAGGCCTTTATAATGGCATGAAAATCTACATTTTGATTGTTACCGACAAGTGCAGGGTTTTGCTATAGCCGGTCACATTTGATTGTCAACGTCCAAACGGTAAACCTACTTATCGTTGCCATAATAATACCAACTATGTTTTTTTCTTTTCCTAAAGATGGTATCACACAAGTGCCTGAAGCGACTGGTTCAGAAGACTATCTGCTTTTCCATCGACCTTTCGGGGTCTCCATTTGCGAACAAACTCTTGGACCTGTCCCTACAACGCGCGATGGAGATGAACTTTCTTTTCTGGACCGATTACTTTGGTGAGAAGCAAAACATAAATTGCCCCCCCATATTTGATTCACGAATATTTGTTTCCGATCCGTAAATTTTACATCTGGATGTTGGCCTCAGTTACTCTCTCTTTACCTACGGCAGTGGCGTAGCGTGGAGGGACTGATTAGGGGAGGGGGGGGCACACCTTATGTATTTCTTTGTTTTGTCAAAAAAAATGACCCCTTCTGTTTTATATTGTTTTTTTTCTTCAAATGTTTTTGTTGGGGGGCACGTGCCCCAGCCCCCCACTCCTGTCGCTACGCCACTGGCCTACAGGGAACCTGGTGGTACCTGTGTGGAATTCAAAATATTGTAGCCAGGGAACGGGTTACAGTGAGGGCACTCATCTTTAGATATCGCGCGAGTAACTCAATTAGCCTCGAATTCCGTAATTCTGTCCAGCGGTACGAAGCGTGGTTGGACTGATTGGGGGCCCACTTAATGCATTTCTGTATTTTTTCCAAGATTTTCACTGTCAAATTATTGTTACTATTCCCATTATTATTATTAGTAGTAGTAGTAGTAGTATTATTATTATTATTATTATTATTAGTAGTAGTAGTAGTAGTAGTAGTAGTAGTAGTAGTAGTAGTAGTAGTAGTAGTAGTAGTAGTAGTAGTAGGGGGGGGGTTGACCCAATGACGATGCGGAGCATCTTCCTCGCTATTTTGTTATTTTGAACCCCCGTAAGTGATGTTTTCCACATCACATTTTCACTTGGCAGCCCAAGGGGGGGGGGGGGGGTTTAAACCCCCTAACCCCCCCCCCCTCCCCCCTCCCCCTAGATCCGCCACTGAGTAGTAGTAGTAGTAGTATTACATTGTAGTAGAAGTAGTACTATTATCATAAGTATTATTATTATTACTATAATTATTATTGATAAATACATTGTTGAGGGAAGGGGGAGCGGGGGGAGTGAATGTGATTGTTTGATGTTCTTGTTTGGGGGCAGCTAGACGATTACTTAAATGGTGGGTGAATAGGACTATGGCCTTGTCTGCCAATATATAAGCTTTAATTGCAACGGCTTATCATCAACCTAATTCCTGTAATAAGTAATAATATATAATAAGTGGTGTGAATGAAAGTGGTCACTGAATATTATAATAACATGATGTATGATTTTTAATTCTGTTCCGCAGATTTCCGTGAAGAACCTGTTCGAGTGGAATGTACGATTCCAGTTGGGTAAGTACGTGAGGTATAATGAATAGATCATTATACAGGAATAGATACATTGCAGGGAAGGAGCAGGATGAGAAAAAGGGTGAGAGGGAGAGAGAGAGAGGGAAAATGGAAGAGAGAGGGAGAAAGAGAAGGAGAGGGAGGGGGGCGGGACTAGAAATATTACATACCTTATATAATTTATATACACATAATGTACATTAATTATCAGCAGTGCTGTAGTCGAGTCCACAAGTTCCGAGTCCGAGTCCTCAACGAAATAGCATGTTCCCAAATGTTTTACATAGGGACTCGGCTCCGAGTCCGAGTCACGAGACCATCAAAAGCGAGTCCGAGTCCGGACTCGACTACAGCACTGATTATCAGGTGTATAATATTGATAAATTGATAAATTGATAAATAGGTAGATATTATTATTTAGATATATAGATAGATAACTAATATTCAACGTACAATGTATTAAGTGTATTGTAATTATGCATTTCATTTCTGTAGTTTGATTGTATATGGGACCCCTATGGAAATCATCTTCTGCTGAAAGCGCCATCCCATGCACCCATTTGTGGAAATCAAAGAAAATCAAAGAAAAGGACAATAACAGAACGGTATTAACCCTTTGCGTATGGGAACCAAGTGGATCCTGTCAAACGGAACTCGATCATGTCTATGTGAATTTCAAAATTGGGTAGGAAACAGCTGCTAATATATTCATATATTTGTTCATGCCAGGAGTGCCCCTACCAAGGATACAGATGAAGACCTCGAGCCGCTCTTGCGCAGCATAGCCGAATCAATCGAGACTGATGATCAGATGGCGAGACTTGGGGTGATCCTGGGCTTCAACGAAGCCCACATGAAACGCTACGTGGAGACCAACCGGCTGACGGGCCGGGTCACGGCGAGAGGGACGGTCAATATGATGCTCGACTGGCGCCAGACGGTGACCCGCGGCAACCAGAGGCCGGCGCTGCGAGAAGCGTTGACCAAGGCGAGGCTTCTGGACATCAGGGACCGCTTCTTGCGCGCAGCGGACGTGTAGAAATGCTTGTGGTGTGCCGCGAGAACTATTGTCGGGCTGTGCGGGGAGCACTGACGAAAACGCAGCACCTTGAAAATATGAGCCGGCGCTCGAAGGCATACTGAGATCTAAGCTTTGGAGGGAGGGGGGGGGGGGTGGGGGAGGGGGTGACGGTGCTGCACACCTCTTCCAGTAGCTTTGATAAACACCTCAAAATATAATTATAATACTATTCGGGCAAAGGACACTCATGTTTTTAAACCCAGTGACCTTTCATTGGAGCAAATATATCATCTCATTTCAGACAACAACATTTGGGGAAAGAAATCAGATTTGATAGCAGAACGGTATACTAATGAAGATCCTTTAAAACTGTGATACGGCGATGGGGGCGTTTTTGGATGTGTATGGACTAGCATTTCACCGTAGCAAACGACATGCGTTAAGAACGTAGTATAGTATTCGTGCTCTATTAAATAGCAGTTGTGTGTTTATATTTGTCATAATAATGGTACACAGCTCCATACTCGGTGCTGACAATTTATTTGCGGTCCTTTTGTCCTTTACTCCAAAATTCTGTAGTTCACTGTTATTTAGCTTGAACCTTACTTTGCTGGGATGAAGTTTGATCACTCCGAAAGAATGGTAAAGAATGATTTAAGGCTAAGCAAAACTTGTTTGCACAATTAATCTAGATATGTTAATATTGTAATGTGCATAGCTGAACATATTCATACATTATACAAAAACATCGTTCTTTATAATATTCCGCTATATAGCTGGACGGTCGGCTCGCGGCCATATATTGGGGTAGAGTGAAAAATCTGATTTAAGAGATGAAAATTCCTGTCTAAATCCTACGTTACCATGTTTGTCACAGCATTTCCCTTAAGTGTCTGCTGTGAAATGTCCTCTTTCGTTGTTTGTGATCTATTTCATGTTGTCTATGTTATTTCTTGTCAGATGATTTTTTTAACTATTGTCGTTATTGTTGCTATAATATCAAATATGGATTTCCTTATAATACTGGCATTGAAAGAAAGGGGGCACCAGTCTGTTTTCAACCACCTCTCCCGGGTTTTTGTGTGGCTTGCTAGTTAGCTTTGATAAACGGGCTCTGATTCAAAGCTTCTGGTGGCTCCGCCCCGTGGACCCCGGCCCGTCAGAGGCCGGGGTGACAGGAATAATTATCAGACTGCATTTATTATTTTGTGTATTGAATTAATATGTTTTTGTTGGATTAGTTATCAGAGGACTGGCCCCTTCTGTAGCGTTTGATACATTTTAGTAGACGTGTGGCCTATAGGGCTAATGAATCGGAGATAGGCGCCGCCTTATGTGTAAAAATTGGCACGGGAAGGACTTTAACTTTAACTTAATGTTTCCTCACATTTCATTTATCTCTTGATTACAATGATATTATCATGGTTACTTAAAGTTGCATCTTAATAATGTATATTATGTACATTCGCGATACTGTATGTTCACATGTTTTTAATAGTGTACATTTACTTTCTAAACTTCTACATTGTTAAAGTTGTACGGCAAATTGATTAGTTAACAATTACTATTTATGCTTATATTCTAAATCAACTGGTATGCGAATCATTTTGAAAAGCAATAATTATGTTCCTTTTCGAATTGGTACGAGCAAAGAAAGTTAATAACTTTGTTGACATGTGCAAAAAGTGATAACGTTTATATTTGTGCAAGCTGATAAAAATTGTGTATAATAAGTAATGTTTGAAAAAACTATTTTAAATTGATGTTATATGGCTGAGTAATAGCGAAAATGCAAAGTGATATTCGCTAACTGTTTGCACTATGTACACGGTTATGACTATCTAGCGGATTCAAATATATCTTTTTAACGAAAGGGCAATTCGAAAAAACAAGCCCTGCTTTATGCTTCTTATTGGTAATATGACAACAACCAGGTATTTAGAGACCACCAGAGCTCTAAGTAAGTTTAGTGGACGTAATTAAACACTGTTACTAGATCCCTTTAAAGGAATAGTTGAGTTTTGGTATGGAGGGCGCTACACAACACAATTTTGTTATGAGATAATGAGTGTCAAATTCGAAAAAGCAAAGGGATCTAGTAACTTTGTTGACATGTGCAAAAAATAATGAATGGTTGATGCAATGTATAGTGTTGTTATCTCATATATCCACAGGGTATTGTGTGAACATTTCAAGTCAAATGGACATTGCATGGCCAAGTAATGAGCGAAAATGCCAAGTGATATTGGGTGATATTCACTAACTCACTGCATTCACTTTGTACAGGGATGAAAAACTCGCCCGGAGTTTTTCTTATCTGAATAATTCAATCACATGCGCGCCGGAAGCAGTTTTGGAAGCAGGGGGCTCACGATTTATGTATTTATAGGGGCTCATGCCCAACCGCACTCACAGGCAATGGCGTAGCCCCCTACCCCAATAATTTGGAAAACCAAAGAAATACATAAGGTGTGACCCCCCCCCAAAAAAAAAAAAATATAATAATAAAATAAAATAAATAAATAAATAAATAAATAAAAAATAAAAAATAAAAATAATAATAATAAATAAAGGATAATAATACATTAAACAAAATAAATAAATAAAATGTGTTTTTGCATTTTTGGACTTGAAATTGTGCAATCGGGTGCATACAAATATGATCAAACAACATAGCGTACAGCCAAAAATGAGTCCGGAGGGAGCGAAGCGACCAAGGGCTGGGGCAGAGCCAGTTGGGGAGGGTTTGGGAGGGGGTATCCCCTCCCAAGGAGAAGATTTTGCATTTATATACTTGAAATGGTGCAGTCTGGTGGATACAAATATGGACCATATGCCACATTTGTATGATCCAACATCATAGCTTACAGCCAAAAAATGAGTCCTGAGGGAGCGAAGCGACCGAGGGCTGGGGCAGAGCCAGAGGGGGAGGGTTGGGAGGGGGTATCCCCCTCCCTCGTGGAAGATTTAGCATTTATATACTTGAAATGGTGCAATCTGGTGCATAAAAAAAAAAAATTAAATGCCACATATGTATGATTCAACATCATAGCTTACAACCAAAAATGAGTCCCTAGGGAGCGAAGCTACCGAGGGCTCGGGCAGATCCAGAGGGGGGAGGGTTTGGGAGGGGGCATCCCCCTCCCAAGGGGAAGATTTTGCATTTATATACTTGAAATAGTGTAATTTGGTGCACGTCACACAAGCAGCCAGAGCAATAACAGCCCAGGGGCGATCTAGCTTTTTGCTAAGGGGGTGTTCAACCCATCAATGACGTTACGAAGTTTGTTTTGCTATTTTGAACCCCCGTAAGTGATTTTTGTTCACTTTTTTTTACTGATAGCTGCGAATTTGTTGCTATTTTGAACCCCCGTCAGTGACTTTTGTTCACTGTTTTCACTGATAGCTGCGAAGCGGCGAATTTTGTTGCTCTTTTGAACCCCCGTAAGTGCTTTGTGTTCACTTCTTTCATTGATAGCCGCGAAGCGGCGATTTGTTTTGTGCACATTATTTTTCACTTGGCAGCCCAAGGGTGGGGGGGGGGGGGGGGGTTAAACCCCCTAACCCCCCCCCCCCCCCCCTCCCCCGTAGATCCGCAACTGCAGCCGACACAGGAACTACGTGTATCGGAGCAGAAAACCCCACCGCAGACGTACCATATACGCAAGTTACAACACCACCTTTTACACAGAAGGCACACAGTTAAGAATGGTAAAAGTGACAAAAAAGTACACGGTAATATATTGTTTAGATGTTGTCATCTATCACCTGGGTGACGAGGTACTCAGTAAAGTACCGTCTGAGGGGTTAGGGTTAGGGTTAGGGTTAGGGATAGGATCACTGTACAGATTATCCCACCGTGTCCATCAGATCACAGAAGATTTCACCCCTTCAGTATTTTACCGTGTGCCTTTCTTTTTTTTTACGTTGGCTTACTGTGTGCTTTTTATGAATCGGGTGACAACACAAACTGAGATTGTTTGTTTTCGCGCGAAGCGCGCAGCAAAAATTGTAAGTGAATGTATAACTTAGTTTGTAAACGTTATTATTAACAGGTATTGGCTGATACATATCATGTTTTCTTTTCCTTTTTCTTTCTTTTTTTTTTTTGAGGGGGAGGGGGCTTTTTTTTTTTTTGGGGGGGGGAGCAAAAACGCGTTTTGCCCCCCCCCCCCACTTTTTTGATTGGGGAGGGGGGGGGGGGGGCGGCGGCCCCTCCTGCCCCCCACTTCCGGCGCCTATGTTCAATCATACATATCTTTGTAACGAAATGGAAATTTGAAAAACCGAAACCTGTCCCATGATTTTATTGTTAATACGAATACAACAAGGTATAAGGGAACCGCTATAATTAAAATTTCATTTTGAGGATTTGGACAATATTACTAAGTCCCTTTAATGACGGAATAAACTTTATTTGATCAAATCCATAAACATAACCATTTGTAATAATTGTGGGGCCCCACAATTATTCAATGATTTTGGATCCAGCCGATACAAAAATTGAAAAGTGCTTCCTCACGAACTTAGATGCTTCCATCATGCAATCAGTACTGCATGCCAGGCCGCATTTGTAATCGTTCACTTGAAAACGGCGCTGAATTTGTCAGTGTATTGTGATGTACTGTTTTAAACCTATATAACATTATCATTGCCTTTATGCTCTCTGTTCATGTTTGTGTTAAAACAATAAGTTAGTTTCGTTCAAGTACATTTTATTAAAGGGATTGTTGAGCTTTGGTATAGAGAGTGCATTATTGTATGGTCAAGCTGAATTTTAGAAGCCAAAAGCACCCTCAATTATATTACAGACTATTAGTTATAACTCCACCATGGTCGAAATAAATTAACAAATTACCAACGACTAAAAAAAAAAAAACCTGTCATCATTCCAAATGAGCCAGTAAAACACAAGATGGCGCTCTCTAAAAACTCGTCGGCTTTAACCATTCTACTAGGAAATTGTGCATGTAATGTGTTGATGAAATAATGATAAAAATATAAATGTCATCAACAATTTGGTTAAACATTTATTGTAAATCTGTCTAAAGTGTAAGCATTTGTTTTTGTTTTCAACTACTGGTTCAAAATTATTGAAGTATTGTAGGACTAAACAATAATTACAAATGGTTATATTCAGGACTGTTTAATCAAATAAAGTTTATCATGCCATTAACATTGTATGCTCTTTCAAATTTGACACTCAGTTTTGCATTACCCCACAGAAAAATTCGTGCAGCGCCCTCTATACCAAAAAAAAAAAAACATTATATGTGCGATAATTATACATCGATATATACACACTGGATATAGCACGCTGAACAATGCCGAATGAGCGACGTTGAAGCCGCCGCAAGTATCTAAAAGTCCACCTAAGTGACCAAATACAAAAGGTGCTTCTATTCATTTCCGTAAATCGATTCACGCGAGCGAGCATGGTTTTTGTATTTGGAGTACTTTTGGAGTACTTTTTCACACTGTCGCTGGCTTAATGATGAGGGCGCTGTTGCTATATCCAGTATTTTTATATCGATGTAATTATACTGTATGTTGAATACAACTATTGCCACTTTTTATTGTAAATAATTTATAATATATCAATAAATTATACCCATATTGAAGCAGAAAATAGATAAAACGTGTAATTTGTTTGTGGGTGTGGTCATGTTACATAACTCGCTCTCCACTTTAATTCATCCAATCCATCTGGATTTGAAGTTAAAAAGTATGCGCGTCCATTTGTTATAACCATTATCAAATAATATCACTTTCCTTATCTATACCTTGGGTGGCGGAATCATCAGATGGAACATTTTGAGCATTGTATGTGGTGGTGTTCGTAGTGATGATGATGGTCGTAGCGGTGGTGATTTGTGGTGAATGATGATGATGATGTTGATGATCATAGGCGTACCGGAGGGGGGGGGGGTGGGGGGGGGGGGGGGGTTCGAGATGATGCCAGTGGTGGTGGTTGTATTAGTAGTCATGATGACGTGGTGATGGTATTGTCTTTGGTAGTGATGGTTATCGTTGTGGTTGTGGTTGTGATGGGGGTTGTGGCGATGGGGGTATTGGTCGTCATGGTTATGGATGTTAAGTGGTGAGGAGGTGATAATAATCCTACATGCATAGGCTAATGAAGAGATGACGGAGGCGAGCAATTATTATATCCGCGTAAAATGAATAATGTACATAATTATGAGTTCTGATAGACATCCTAGCTTTTGTTTAAAACACTCAAAATAACAATAGAAAACATACATCCACCCCGCTCCCGGCAGCCAAACTCTCGAACCGCGCAAATACTCGAATATACAATCCGTTTTCCACTACATGGAGTAATTCATGATCAACGCTGCGGGCTCTTTGCGCACGTCACGTGGATTCCAAGGGAATTCCCCGTACGTCAGAATTGGGGAATCCCCTCACATTACGTATAACAATACCAGCTGCAGACTCTGCAACACGACTCACTACACTTTCCCTGCTGTAAGTCTATGCTTAAATACATACATGTACTAGGGCTGCGGCAGTACGATCAAACACACCGAGTTTGCATTCATAATAGACATAAAATTGAAATAAATATCAAACGTTCAGGACTGTGACTATAACAACACAGGAGGACAAATCCTGAACACTCGCGAAGTATATTTATGCGTAAATTGCTCGACGAGAGTGTGGACTGAAAAGCAACATGGCGGAAAAGGCTGCTACCCCTGCGACATGTTGCGGAAAGCGATGCCGGACAATTGGTACACTAGTAGTTGTCATGTTAATACTCATGGCTTTACTCCTGGGCCTGTGGTTGGTAAGTCGTATGATTGCTTCTTTTTAGTCGGTGGATAAACATCCTCTGATCCACTAGCCTCATTTACCACGTTCTGCCAATAACGCCTTACGTTATTTTAAAGGTAGTGTTGAGTATTGGCATTTACCAAAGCGCCCCCGATATTTGTGTGTGAGATAATGAAAAACATGACTGTCAAATTCGAAAGAACATCCCATTTTAAGGACATAATAAACTTTATTTGACCAAAATCGGTCAGAAACTGCTGAAATATCAATAAATATTTGAATTCAAAATGTTCTTCACCCCGACAATCACCCCTAAAGTAATTCTAATCGTACTAATTGCACGTTACGTTTGTACTCTGTCGGTTATCTTGTAGTCCAGTCAATATATGGTCTTGACCTCGGCAAAATTGCAACACGGGATTTTTTTTTCGGAATTCTGTTCAAGAAACTCCCCTTCACAACTAAAAAAAAGTCCCAAGGAATCGAAGTTGCGGAAAGTGGTTTAATTTGCATAATATGCAAATTTGGTATTATTTGAAGGTAAAAATATTAAATTAATTGTTAAAAAATATTGATATACTATATTGACGCCAGAAAAGTATGGAATATTAGTATCATAAGGACACGATGAACGCATACCCGTACTAGTAATGACTACATAATTTGCATAATATGCAAATTAGGTTCCCCCAAAAAATAACATATTCCATAATTATTGTTGAACAAATAGACTTGATCGAGTGGATGCAAATGATAAAGCCTTTATATTTTTAAGGTCAGATATGAAACAGGTTAGGGTGGCTCAATCGAAACGTTAGCATGAAAGTACTTTGCATAATATGCAAATGAGCTATAGTTTGATTGGATCAATATGAAGTTATGTATTGCTTTAATAAAATCTAGATGCACTATCATAGCCAGAAGAGTATGCACATCTAGTATCAAAAGCCAGTATACACACGGTCACACGTATATCAGTTCAACATAATTTGCATAATATGTAAATTAATGTCTACAAAAATAGTAAAATATTGCACATTTTTATAAAAAACGGACTTGTTGAGTGAATACAAACGATAAAACCTATATTTTTCAGGTCAGTAGTACCAAGTATTTTTGTTAGACATCCTACCAAAACAGTAGGCCTGTAATTAAAGTGCTTTGCATAATATGCAAATGAGCTATTGAAACGGTTGCTGATAATTTTAGTTTTGATGTAACTTTGCATTTACAAATGAATGAAAACTATAGGCAACATAATGGTAATCAATTTGTACCAAGTTCAACGAACACATATATAGTCCAGTCAATATCTATAGGGTCTTGACCTCAGGAAACTCCCCTTAACAACATAATACAAGTCCTAAGAAATCGAAGATACGGAAAGTGGTTTAATTTGCATTATAAATATAAGCTAATTTGCATATTTCTGAAATGCGGTGAAGGGTCATTTTCTATCTAGGAATAGCACAATATTGATAAAAACAATTATACTAGGGTAATTTAGGGCAAGGCATCCATGAACGGTGCTCATTTGCACGTGTCGTATAGGCAACGCCCTAAAAGCCAAGATGGCTGCCCCTAATTTGCATATTTATGAATATTAATGGTTTGAAGTGGTTACAGCCTCTAATGAGCAATCATTCCGGATTATTATTTTTCATTCATGTTCTAAATATGTAGTGAAGCTATTTCAGATTAGTTGCCACCTTGGAAACCTCTATCAATGCATATAATTTGCATAATTGGGTTCTTTACCTAATTTGCATATTCCCCCAAATCGAGTATATTGGGAGCCCTGAAAGTAAAAGTTACAAGTTATACCACTTTTCCAAGGATTTGGGGGGGGGGGGGGCAACAAGTGCATTTTGTATACTTATTTTCCATATAGCCCCATGGCAACCTTCTTAAATCCAAGATGGCTGCTCCCCACATTTCACATGTAATGATACACAACATTATAATTTTTGGACTCTCAATTATTCGAATTAGCAATCGAATACTAAAATTGCAATGTGCTAACAGTGAACAAATTATGCTCTAAAAAAAAGCTGTTAAAGAGGCAAATAGCATTATCTCCTTTAAAATGCCAAAGACGGCCATCTTGGATTTATGGGGTTGCCAAGGTGATACGTCGAATTAAGTATCATAAATGGATTTTCTGCCCCCCAACAACTTGGAAAAGTGGTATTTCACGTAATTTTTACTTTCCGGGTATACTCAATTTGGGGGAATATTCAAATTAGGTAAATAATACAATTATGCTAATTATATGCATTGCAAGAGGTTGCCAAGGCGGCAACCAAGCTGAAATATCTTTGATATACATTTAGAACATGATTAAAGAAAAAAACACTATAATTATTGCTTATTAGAGGCTGTAGCCAATGAAAACCAATAATATTCATAAATATGCAAATTAGGAAGCAGCCATCTTGGATTTCAGGGTTTTCTCCATATGGCACTCGCAAACGAGCACCGGAAATGGATTTCTTGCCCCAAAATACCATAGAATATTTGTTTTAATTACTAGCGTACTATTCCTTGATAGAAAATGACCCCTGGCCTTATTTCATAATTATGCAAATTTGCTAATTATCTTTATAATGCAAATTAAACCACTTTCCGCAGCTTCGATTTCTTAGGACTTTTTTGTTTTGGTTGTTACGGGGAGTTTCCTGAACAGAATTCCGAGAAAAAAATCCCGTGTTGCAATTTTGCCGAGGTTACCCCCTAATATTTGCTAGATTGACTGTACTATTGTTCTTTTTAAAAGTATTAGTTGTGTAATTTCGTAAAATGTTATCAAAATTATTGCCTCACTGCTTGACATCTCATACCATGTTCTACCAAAAGGAACACAGTGCGCCATATAGTGTGGTCCACAGTGGGAACACACTTTGTGGACCATGTTTGTCGAGTCTTGAACTGTGGAAACACTGTGGATACACTGTGGAAACACTGTGTGGATATACACTGTGGAAACACTGTGGATGCACTGTGGAACACACTGTGAATACTAATTGTTGCACACTGTGGTATACATCTTGTATTCATGGTGTGCAAAGTCCTGAGATCGCAATGTATTCGCAGTTTGTTTTTCATAATAGTGTGATGAGTATGGAATATATGATATTCGAGAGTTGTTCAGACTATGATCCACAGTGTGAAACACAGTTACACTTGGCTCGTATAGCCAGAGGTGGCGATGAGTGCGGACGCCCCCCCCCCCCCCAAAAAAAAAAAATATATATATAAATAAAAATAATAACAATAATATTAATAAATAAATACATTTAAAAAAAAAACAACAACAAGAAAATCAATGAAAAAAAAAATCAGAAAGGTCCACTTTTGACTGGGTCTTGGCCTTCTCAACCAGTGGTCTCGGTCAACGATCGGTCTTGGCGCCCCCCCCCCCCCCCCCGTCCCCCGTCCCCCACCACCTCCCACTTGAGTATATATATGATTCTAGTCTTCATCAACAATCTTGATGACGAGTTCGTTTTTAACAGCAAGCAAAGAAACTTGTACGTGAATGTTGACTTGATTCTGCATGTCTACTATTAAATATTTCTTGGAAATTTTCACCTGTAAACAGACAAACTTAGAAACAAACTCCTTTTAATATTTGGTGTACATTTTGAGATAAAAAAGCAAAAATAAGAAGGAATTTGATACTTCACTACCAGTTCCCTATTGTGTTTTCAATGGCTACGCGCGAAAACAACAAGAAGTTTACCTACCCAACGCTAGGGGCGCCCTTCCCCATGTACGAAATTCAGCGTTTCATCGATCGCTGTACAAAACCGGCGCAGTGTCCAGTCTTCCCCTTGTAGTGTCTTTGGAATGAACCACAGCTCGATCGAAAATGGGCTTAGCAGACGACACTTTGTGTGTGTGTCAATGGACAATTTACTTCCTGGTATGACACCGGACACTTAATGAAGATATTTCTTCATAAATACTAATTTCATGACACTTTCAGTGCTAACTGGGCAAAAAGAACACCATCTGGCTAACATTTCCAACAAATTCGATTATTTCTGTCACATTGTACTGCAAGAAACTTAATTGTTATGAACATTTTGTAACCGGTACAGCGCGCGCATACCACACGTTCAAGTCACCGGCTAGCTAACGGCATAGCTGCTCGTGACGTCCCGCTATTTCGATTGCTGCGACCGCGAACTCGAGAAGCTGGTGCCGCGACGCTTTCAAAGACATCGATTAAAGTCTCCAAAAAACTGAAAAGGGCTTAAATGTTGACCAAAAGATTTCAACAGACCATCGAGGGATAAGGACAAAGTGCAGTGAGTATACGAACTAATTTAGTTGAGTTTAAAGACAAATAAAGCGTTGGAAAAAAAGAGAAAAAATGGGTACGGAAAAAAAAAGAAAAAGAAAAAAAGAGTACGAAAGCACATTAGCTGACTTTCAAGTTCCTTTTACGGAGAAAGTCCCTTCAGCGCAGCAACATACCACAACTTAATTTCGTCGATATATATTTCTTGATCTTCATCCACCATTGTAAAACAGCCAAATCACACACAAGAAAACGGAGAGAAATACAGGACAGATCTTGCATTGTAAATGTCACGTTTTCGAGGTCGATTCCACGTTCGCGAAGAAGGATTATGCATTGACAATCTACACGTCTGCACGTGTGCAGACTCGCGCGCGGCCGTGCGTTTTTCCTTACTAGCGCTCGCGCGGCGCGAGCTAGCTCTGTGTGGTATAGTGAGCCTATGACCTGTGACGTCTTCCGGGCTCCTTGCTCTAATAAGCCAGTTCGTAATTAGGACTATGGAGCTTGGGTGACGACAGAGGGCGTAGTCCGATATTCCATCAACGGGCGACCAACGTACAGTAAAGTGTATGGTAGTATGTCATATTACCGGATAATTTTAGTTTGACAGCATAAAACAAACATAGATGCATAAAATCAAAGTGGAAATTATACGAGCAGCTGTATAAACTCATAAAGAACACATTTGATGTAAAGTATATTCAAGAATTTACCGATTTTCTCCATATCAACTTTCTTGTAATCATCTTTCTTGTGAATGATCCAGGTGAATCATTCACGCGCAATAATGGTACAAGGCGGGCGATAAGCATACCGCCCATTCGTACAATGTAACCGTTCAAAATTGAACGCTTTGTTTTAGGACGCCATCGGCAAGAAAAACAGACGGGATATATATTTATTTCTACATGTTGCGGTCTTCAAAACAAGAAAGTCGGTAATCATTATCAATTTATATAAATTGTGGGATCACATAAACGACATTTTGTTTGCATTTTCTAATAAATGGAGAGAGAAATCAGACGGCAAAAACTGTTTTTGCGTTGGATAGTCCCAGCAAAGCGGAAGACGATAATCTCCGCACAATTGCTATGTACACCTACGTGTGTACATATCCAGTGCGTGCTAGCCAGGCCAAGCAAGGCTCGGTGAATTATTGATCAATAAATATCATCATTACACATGAATAACACATTCTATCAAACCGGTTCTTGTTCTATGAATAGTACATATTATGCTATTAACCTTTGATGTGGTGAATACAAAAACGATGGGCTTATTTTGATCCTGATCCAGATTTTAAAAACGTAAACAAATAATTCGCATTCAATTGCACGTGTGGCTTCTTTGATTCTCACGATCGATGGAATATCAGAATACCCGGAAGTAAATACGCGCAATGCGCAGATGTAACTACGAACTGGCTTATTACGAACTGGCTTATTGTTGTGATTATGCATGTCCATAAAGTGCTGTGAAACAATGTCACGTTAAATGGTTGCCTAAATGGCTAAGTAATGCGTTAACATCCTGCGCTCCAAGTTCAAGATGAACATCCAGGTGGAACGTGCGCATCGGGATGGGAGGAGAGGTGATCGTCCACGCCACATCCTGGTGAAGACCGTGTCTTACCATGGAAAGGTGGCCATCATGAAGGAGGCTAGGGAGGCCCTCCGTGACCAAAGATACTACATCGTAGATGACTTGACGAGAAAAGATTTGGAGTCCAAACAGAAACATGCCAAGGAAGTGCAGGATCTGTACCAGAAAGGCACTAAGCTCCGATTTTATGCTGGCCAATGGAGAGGCGATGGAGGAACACCATACTTTAACTGCGTAATGCACCTTTAACTTGCAAACGCGCCCATAAACCCTAATATATTACTGCCTTGCCATGCTTGTGCAGGCCTTCAGTCGACGTTCGGACAATGTGTGCATGTGTGGTATGTCTTTCTCTTTAGATGGAAATTACTACCACATGTTTTTGTGCCACACTAGAATAGATGCATTTCTCCATGATTTCTCATAATGTGTCCCGCATGTACATGTACTTTGAAGTATTAGCTCTACTGTTTTCCACAAAATTCGTCTTTCTCTTCTTTACCTGTGCATCGCTATATTATTGATTGCACTTGTACTATAACCATACTTTTACTTAGTTAAGTTAGTTCGGAACATCCCCATTTTTGTTCAATTAAGTGGAGTGGTTTGTTACAACACCCTGTTGTTGTTTTCTTTGTAACCTCATTCTAATATGGATTTACCATATTGTTTACTCTTGTTTTTTATATTATCGTTCACTGTATATATTATGTTTTCTTATTCTTCTCTCACCCCTTCCCACCTCCTGCTTCTCCCCTCGATCTCTCTCTTTCCCACTCTCTCTCGCTATCTCCTACCTACCCTTCATCTCCCTATTTCCGCATGCCAAATTGTGCATACACTGATACAGACCCATCGACCTGGTTGGTACATCCAATCATGTCTTTGTTTTGTTTATTCAACCTTAAATGAATATAGAAGAATATGAATTACAACAAAACAATGATTGTCAGTATTATGTGCCAAATGAGTTTTGTGTGGACATGTCTCCATATTCTCATGACGAACAATTGTTGAGTTTTTTTTACACTGTAATGTCTAGAAGTCTCCTTAAGAATTTTGATAGTTTAAATATTTTGTTATCCTCGTTGAAATTTAGATTTTTAGCTCATCCGGCCCGAAGGGCCCGATGAGCTTATGCCATGGCGTGGCGTCCGTCGTCCGTCCGTCCGTCCGTCCTTCCGTCCGTCCTTCCGTCCTTCCGTCCGTCCGTCCGTCCACAATTTTCAAAATGCTTCTTCTTCGTTATTTTTCAACCGATTTTGATTCTGATTGTTTCATTAAGATAGGGCTAGGAGGGGGATTTAAAACTTCTATACAGAATCGTGAAATTCATTATATATGCTAATTTATGCAAATTTATTCGAAATCACAAAAAATGCTTCTTCTCCTTCATTTCTTGACCGATTTTGATTTGGTTTGCTTTATCTGGTAGAGCTAACTTTGGTACACTAAACTTCTACACAGAATTTTGAAATTTTTCTCCATTAATTAATTATGGTAATTTATGCAAATTTATTCCAAAAATCACAAAAAATGCTTCTTCTCCCTTCATTTCTCGACTGATTTTGATTTGTTTTTGTTTTATCTGGTAGAGCTAACTTTGGTACACTAAACTTCTACACAGAATTCTGAAATTTTTCTCCATTAATTAATTATGGTAATTTTGTAATTTATTTATTTATTTATTTATTTATTTTTATTATTTATTTATTTATTTATTTATATTATTATTAATTTTTTTTTTTTTTTTTTTTAAATTTATTTATTTATTTATTTATTTATTTATTTATTTATTTATTTATTTATTTTTTTTAAATTTATTTATTTATTTATTTATTTTTTTTGTTCCCATGTCCCTTCTGGGGCGTCAAATTTATATTTTTTTCACCTCTAATTTTTTTTAAATTAATTTTTATGTCCCTTCCAGGGCATCACATTTTTATTTTTTGACCAGTTGGAAGTGTACCACATGAAATTTGCGATATTTGATGTTGCGAGATGGCGGATGAGCGCTACGTCATTGACGTTCTGGTCAATAATTGGTATCACTGAAACATGGCTGACTGCTAGGTCCCCCTCCTCTGTTTATGTTACAGGGTTATAATCAGGTACGTAATGACAGAGGCAAATGGACGTGGTGGTGGTGTTCTCCTGTTATATTTCTAACTTGTTAACATTTAAAGTGAGGCATGACTTTGCGACTTAAAAGTAACAGTGCCGGAATGTTTGTGTGTGGAGGTAGACCTTCCCTAATGAAAAAGAATATGATTGTTTGTGTTGTATATCGCCACCAAATACAGATGTAAACCTCTTTTTTAGATGATCTTGAATCTTTATTGGTTGATATTAATGAATTGAATAAATCTGTTTGTATTATGGGTGATTATAATAGTTGATATGTTATGTATTAACCCGAGTACCCTTCGTCTTCGAACTGTTTTGGAATCGAATGCCCTTGGAATATTGATTGATAAACCAACACGAATTAATGGTCAGTCGTTGACACTGTTGGATAATATTTTTGTGAAGACGGAAAAGGGTCATAGTCAGGCTTGTTCTATTGTGAAATATCCGACCATTTGCCAGTGTTTTGTGTACTCTATCATGTTATTAAGGGGTCACGGAAAAATGTAATGATAGTAAGCGTAATTTGATGAGACTAACATACTTAATTTGAATAATGCTTTATTTGAAGAAGAATGGGCTGATGTGATAGCTTGTGATAACGCTGAGCAGGCCTTTGAGTTCTTTTTTGAGAAAATTTTCTTTTTACTTTGATAAGTATATACCATTGGAACGCATTAGACTAAAGAAGGGAGACAACCTTGGATTACGAAAGGAATTCTTCAATCTATTAAAAGGAGAAATGTTTTATATAAAAGGAGTTTTAAAGAAATCGTCACTTGAGAATGTTGAGAAGTATAAGAAATATCGTAATAAATTGACATCCATTATAAGGGTCTTCACGGAAATTGTTTTATTCGAGAAAATTTGAAAGTGCGAGCGGCAATATGTCCTCTACCTGGAGAGTTGGTAAAGACATTTTGTGTAAGCGCAACCGAATGGAAGCTCCTCAAAAAATTGTAAATGATGATAAAGAAATTGTTGATCCAGGAGATATTGCTAACGTGTTTAATAATTATTTAGCTAATATTGGGCTTAATCAAGCAAGGAAAATAGATAGTAATGGGACAAATTACAAAGAGTACCTTGTTAATCCATCCCACGCATCTCTCTTTTTAAAGCCTGTGGATTCGTTTGAGATACTTGATATTGTATTTTCATTGAAAAATAGTAACTCTTGTGGGCACGATGAGATAAGTACTTCCTTTTTTAACAGGTAATTGGGCTGATTTTAGTCCCCCTGGCACATATTTGTAATCTTTCTTTGGTACTGGAGTATTTCCTTCTTGCTAAAGGTTGTTCCTGTTCATAAAAAAAGATAATGTTATGAATGTATGCAAATTATAGACCAAATTTCAATTTTGTCAAGTTTTTCAAAGTTATTAGAGAGAGTTGTTTATAATAGGCTCTATGCATTCTTAGACAAACATGAGTTGCTCAATCCAGACCAGTATGGCTTTCGTAAAGCA
>JBAMJV010001308.1:0-213550 GCA_037951105.1 Echinarachnius parma | reverse complement strand
AAGGAGCTATACCTCGTTTTGTTGGAGTAAGTTTTTTTTTTGATGGATTCTCTTTCATTAGGCATTGCTGATGACCAAACAGAAAACTGGAACTTTGTCAGTGTTGAGCAATTTAAGATATGGCAAAAAACAAAATGGCCGCCAAAATAGCCTATTTTGAGTAAAATTTGGACTATTTCATAATACATTACGAAATATCAGCAGAGTAGTGTGCTTGTAATTCACGAAGACCATTGTCAAGACATTCCTGATCATCATACATGAACATAGACATAATTTGAATATTTTCCATTTAATTTTTTGCTAATTTGCATACTCAAAATGGCGGATAAAAGCAAAATGGCCGCCAAATAGCCTATTTTGAATTATTTCATAATACATTACGAAATATTGGCAGAGTAGGATGATTGTAATTCACGAATACCATTGTTAATACATTCCTGATGATCATACATGAACATAGACATGATTTTAATATTATCCATTTTATTTGTGGCTAATTTGCATATTCAAAATGGCGGACAAAAGACAAAATGGCCACCAAAATAGCCTATTTTGAGTGAAATTTGAATGATTTCATAATACATTATGAAATATTGTCAGAGTTGTGTGCTTGTGATTCACAAAGACCATTGTCAACACATTCCTGATGAACAGAGACATAATTTGAATATTTTCCATTTAATTTTTTGCTAATTTGCATATTCAAAATGGCGGATAAGAAAAAAAATGGCCGCCAAATAGCCTATTTGGAGTAAAATTTGTATTATTTCATAATACATTACGAAATATTGGCAGAGTAGGATGCTTGTAATTCAAGAAAGACAATTGTTAATACATTTCTGATGATCATACATGAACATAGACATGATTTGAATATTATACATTTTATTTTTAGCTAATTTGCATATTTAAAATGGCGGACAAAAGACAAAATAACCTATTTTGACTAACATTTGAATGATTTCATAATACATTATGAAATATTGGCAGAGTCGTGTGCTTGTAATTCACGAAGACCATTGTCAACACATTCCTGATGAACATTGACATAATTTGAATATTTTCCATTTTATTTTTTTCTAATTTGCATATTCAAAATGGCGAATAAAAACAAAATGGCCACCCAAAAGGCTATTTTGAGTAAAATTTGAATTATTTCATAATACATTACGAAATATTGGCAGAGTGTGGGGGGGGGGGGGGGGGGGGAGGTGTGGGAGTGGGGTGTCCCTCCTGCCACGGTAGGGAACTTTTGCATTTTTTGACTTGAAACTGTGCAATCTGGTGCATACCTGGAAAGGAAGTTCTGTCTTGACGACATGTAGTATAATGTGCGTTAGTGTGTCATCATCGTCATAACCAGAAGAGATTATGATAGGTTCATGAAGAAAAACAAAAATGCACCCCTGGAATACATGTACTATTCTCAAAGTGACATATTCAGTTCAAACAGTGCATCAAAAGCATTATTTTATGACATAGCAACATGAACCTTGTTTTCCAGACGTATACAAGACCGATTTCCGAGGGAGCAAAATGAAAACCAAGAGAGGGAAAGGTGATGGGAGGGTGTGATGGTTGGTGGGTGCACGGTAAAGGTGTTTTTGCAGTGTTTTTCATTGAAATGATGCAATCTTGTGCATACTTGGGAAGGAAAATTTTACTTGTCTACAGAAAGACTCTTTTCTTTCAATCAATGTTATCGATTTAGATAAAAGCCATGATTTGAATTTATTTGGGGGGGGGGGGGGGGGGGGTGGCAAGTGCCCCCCCCCCCCCCCACCAGTACGCCAGGTGACATTGTCGTAGCCTTAGATTGTCCATAGCATGATGTAATGAGTGATGTTGCATCTTTCATCGCGTCGGCCATATCTGCATCCATGTTTCCAATCGATGGCAAAAGGAACCCCTTTTTTCTGCCGCAGCACTTTTAGTAAAGTTCCTTTGCCAACTCCAAAATGTGCACCAACAGTATCACAACCTATCAGTGCGTGACCTGCTAACATAGAAGGGATGATATGTCTCTGTGTCTGTCCACTGTGGCATATAAATCAATGTCTTTGATTATCAAGGGTGACCGAAGGCCTGGCTTTTGGTATAAATGAAGTAGAAGAGCATACACATCTGTGTCGTCTGCAAGCAACCTGATGGATCTGCCTTCATCTGCCAGCATGATAGCCTGCTGCACTGCCTGCACAATAATCACATCAGCCTGCCCATGAGATGTGGCCATATCGTGCCGTTGGATTGGAAAACCATCTGGACAACAGGAGTTTCATATTGGCTGGTGATCACAAGCTTGTGTTTTGTGATGAAACCTGCATCGCTTTGTAGATGTTGTCAACTAATGTTTATCATCTGTTTCTTGTTCTGTGTGACTGTCAGAGTCAGTTTCTGAAATGGAAGAGGTGAAGTTCAAGGACGAAATTCCAGTTAAAATTTTAATTGGGACGATGAATGTAACAACCTCTACAACGACTTCCTCGAGGCCGAACGCGGCAATGAAGCAGCCTCTAAGGCAACCCTTCTAAACGCCTGCCTAGACAACAAACGCAGAGAGAGATAGGAGGAGACAGTCCAAGGAATTGACTTCACCCACTCCAGCAGACTGGCCTGGAAAACGCCAATCACCTCACTGGCAAAAGTCCCAAGCCAAAACAATGCCCCGTGACCGCTAACTCAATCGCAGAACAGCTCCTCGAGAACGGTTGCTTCAAAGACGCAGATAAGAACCATACTCGCCATATCAAACAAGAAACCTCCAAACTCTGGCAGGCCCCAGGAGTAGATGGACTCCTGTCATCGTAGATGGACTCCTGTGGAAGTGGTGTGGCAAGATCGGTAGAGCGCGTGCTTTCTGATCATGAAACCCTGAGTTCGAACCCTGCTCACTCCGTTTGTCCTTCAGCAAGGCATTTTATCCACATTGCTGCTCTCTACCCAGGTGTATAAATGGGTACCTGGTCTGGTGGAAATTAGCTTGGTGCACCTATAGGGTTGCCCGCCGATAGTATGCTCCCCGGGGAGTTGAGAATGTGTACAAGATAATTGTGCAGGTCTGAACTGTACCATATGACCAGGGGTAATAATGCGCTTAGAGGCTGTTCTGCATTAGGCGCTATATAAGTACGATATATTATTATCACCCTTTTCTCCCGATGAGATCGCCACTGCCATCAAACACTTAAGTTTCTTCTGCACTGTGGACCAAAATACCTGGAATGGCTCTGCCTATTTTTCTCAACCTGCCTCACCCACCAGTCCATCCCCAAGATATGGCGCAAAGCAACCATCATCGCCTTACCCAACCCAAACAAGCCCTTGGACAACCCCAAGAATAACAGACCAATCTCTCTCCTCTGCATCCCCTTTAAGCTACTCGAAAGACTCCTCCTAGCCCGGCTGGAACCAATCGTCGATCCGCAACTTCCGAACGAGCAAGCAGGTTTCCGCCGAGGACGCAGCACCGTCCAACGAGTAATCTTGCTCACCAAGGACATCGAGAGCAGCTTTGGGAGAGGACACAAGGCTGACGCCGTCCTGGTAGACCTAATTGGAGCCTACAACACTGTGTGGCACCAGGGCCTCACGCTGAAGCTCCTCAGATAGTCCCAGACCGCCACCTACTAGGATTCATCTCCAGCATCTTATCTAATCGCAGCTTTGTCCTGAAGACCAGCAACGGACAGTCCAGTCGTCCCCTCTTCCCTCGTCGCTCTTCAAAATCTACATCAGTGACATGCCCAAGACTGCCGCACGACAGTACGGCTATGCAGACGACCTCGCTCTCTTCCACTCGGACAAAGACTGGTCAAAAGATGAAGACGCCTTAACATCCGACATGGCCAAGATCGCGAACAACCTGAAGACCTGGAGACTGAATCTGAGCGCTGCAAAAACAACCGCAACTGCCTTCCACCTCAACACCAAATAAGCAAACCGCCAGCCCACAGTCAAAGTCAACGGGAACCCACTGCCCTGCAACCCCACCCCACCATACCTTGGAATAAAGCTAGACAGACAGCTGACCTTCAAACCACACCTCGACTCACTCCGAGCCAAAGCCTCCTCTAGGAACAACTTACTCTGCCGCCTTGCGTACACCACCTGGGGTGCATAAACTCCCACACTTCGTACTGGCGCCCTCGCACTAGTCTACAGTGCTGCGGAGTATGCCGCCCCTGCATGGTGCCGAAGCTCACACACACCCAAACTGGACACCACCATAAAGGAGGCCATGGGGATCATCACAGGATGCCTCAGACCAACACCAACTGACCTCTTGACAGTGCTCGCTGGTATTGCAAGACACTCCAAGACTGCACTCACCCTCTACACCAGACCACCCAGGATATACAACCGGGCCGCCAACGCCTACGCTCACGCAGACCGTTCAGCCGCCATACTGACACCCTGCGGGAAGGCACCCACAACATCCTCACTGTATGGAAGGACAGCTGGCAGCAGACCGCCAGACCCCCTCAATTCACGGTGACTCAAAACACTAAACTTCCACCAGGTGCGGACTTACCCCGAAAGGATTGGGTAACTCTCAACAGGCTCTGCAGAGGGGTCGGCAGATTTAATGACAACATGCACCGCTGGGGACTCAGACCTTCTCCGGCTTGCACATGTGGAGCACCCGAGCAGACAGCCTCCCACATCATTGAAGAGTGCCACACCCTTCGCCTACCCGGCCACCCAAACCCGGACTTAAACAACTTGGACCCCGACACTGTTCACTGGCTACAAAACTTGCGCGATGTTGCGTAGAAGCTGTGCTGCCTCATACGCAAGAAGAAGAAGAAGTAGGGCATCATGAGCTTCACTGCATCCGGGTGTAGTAGCCAATCACCTTCTCGTCAAACCAGTTTTGATAATGATGCTGTATGTACGGGCTGATCAGCCCGTACATACAGCATCATTATCAAAACTGGTTTGAATATAGTGCTTGATTAGGTTGTCGACCCACATCTTTGTTGTGCGACTTCTCTTTGCAAGGTCCTCAAGCGTTGTCATGAGAACGCTGTGAGAATTCAGGTGTCCCTGCACAACAATGTCGCTACCACCTCATGCACATGACTGTCATGTTCATAGGAAATTTCTTTCCTGTAAGCGTTTTACCCACACCTGCAGATGCCAGAACATCTGCAATTAGGCACGAGTCAGTCATCAATGTTCCGACTGCACCTACAAAACTCATCAGCATATGCATACCCCCTAATCTTGGAATGACCTAAAGAAATAGGTTTGGATATATGCCCGTTGTAACCCTCTGCAACAATATACAGTTTGTTGATCTGCTGTGAAGACAGTGAAACCTTGACATGTTTTCTCTGTTAACTGCTGTGCTTTGGTCATGGCTGTCATGATCGTGTCTGGATGGGCTGGTGGCATATCAATCAATGGTAGATACACTGCTTTAGTTGTGGGTTGTGTGGCTTTTCCTGGATTGCGACACAAATGCGTATCATATCCATTGAATTCAGGACAGTTATCTCACTGCACAACATCTGTCAAGAACCCGATGTCACACTCATTAGCTCTCTGCCAATATTTGATAATGTATTATGAAATAATTCAAATTTTACTAAAAATAGGCTATTTTGCTTGGTTGCCATTTTGTCTATTGTCCGCCATTTTGAATATGCAAATTAGCAAAAAATAAAATGGATAATATTCAAATTATATCTATGTTCATGTATGGTCATCAGGAATGAGATCAATGACAATGGTCTTTGTGAATTACAAGCACACTACTCTGCCAATATTTCTTAATGTATTATGAAATCATTCAAATTTTACTCAAAATAGGCTATTTTGGTGGCCATTTTGTCTATTGTCCGCCATTTTGAATATGCAAATTAGCAAAAAATAAAATGGATAATATTCAAATTATATCTATGTTCATGTATGGTCATCAGGAATGAGATCAATGACAATGGTCTACATGAATTACAAGCACATTATTCTGCCAATATTTAATAATGTATTATGAAATAATTCAAATTTTACTAAAAATAGGCTATTTTGGCAGCCATTTTGTTTTGAATCCGCCATTTTGAATATGCAAATTAGCAAAAAATTAAATTGGTAATATTCAAATTATGTCTATGTTCATCAGGAATGTGTTGACAATGGTCTTCGTGAATACCAAGCACTCCACTCTGCCAATATTTCATAATGAAGTTATGAAATCATTCAAATTTTACTCAAAAAAAGGCTATTAGGCGGCCATTTTGTTTTTATCCGCCATTTTGAATATGCAAATTAGCAACAAATTTAATGAAAAATATTCAAATTATGTTTATGTTCATGTACGATCACCAGGAATGTGTTGACAATGGTCTTCGTGAATTACAAGCACCCTACTCTGCCAATATTTTGTAATGTATTATGAAATGATTCAACTTTTACTCAAAATAGGCTATTTGGTGGCCATTTTGTTTCTTTTTTTCGCCGTTTTGAATATGCAAATTAGCAAAAAATTAAATGGAAAATATTCAAACTATGTGATTGTTCATGTATGATCATGAGGAATGTGTTGACAATGGTCTTTGTGAAGTACAAGCACACTACTCTGCCAATATTTCGTAATGTATCATGAAATAATTCAAATTTTACTCAAAATAGGCTGCTTGGCGGCCATTTTGTATTTTTCTGCCATTTTGAATATGCAAATTAGCAAAAAATTAAATGGAAAATATTCAAATTATGTCTATGTTCATGTATGTTCATCAGAAATGTGTTAACAATGGTCTTTGTGAAGTACAAGCACACTATAGTGCCAATATTTCATAATGTATTATGAAATAATTCAAATTTTACTCAAAATAGGCTATTTTGGCGGCCATTTTGTTTTTGCTTATATCTCAAATTGCTCAAGGGTGACAGAGCTCCAGTTTTTTGCTTGTTCAAAGTAGATACCTAGACAATCGGAATCCATTGAAAAAAAAACTTACTTCATCAAAACAAGGTTAGGCCAAAAATCAGGGTTTGGCTGCCGGACTATATTGTCGCTGGATGAAATGTATTTGTATCACGCCACTCACAATTGTTGGCATTTTGTACAGGACAGGTTATAGAAACAAATGTCTAAAACACATCAAACGCACACAATACTTAGTAAAATTGTGACCAAAGCAATCATGATTCACTATCAAATATTTTGAATTACAACACTAGAACAAATTGACGGCACACTGGAGAATCATTGTATATAAATAACCATCATTATAATAATGTACTGTAAATAAGAAAAAAACTAATTTTGACCCTAATACAAGAAGTGAAATTTGCACTAAATTTAAATAATGTGAACCATTATTACCAAATTAATTGATTAATGTCACTCTTTGTCTTCATGTAAAATAATGCACATTCAAACAAACCAGTAACTGTACATGTATGCTTTTTTATGGCACGTAGGATATAATTTGTTAGACTTGGATGTAGAGAGAAACAAGGTCCAATCATGTGTGCTGTGTCTTGAGTTGTAATCGGAATATATGAAAAGGGGAAATCACTTAAACCTGTAGCCCATTTCATAAACACTTGCAGTTGTTGTGTCCAATTATTGTAACTATTTGGCCAACAGCCAATCAGCATGGAACATTACAGCTGTTGCCATGGTAGTTACAATAATTGGACATTTACGACAATTGCAAATGTTTTATGAAATGGGCTACTGAATGTACATACAGAATGAGATTTAAATGAACCATTACTTTACAGATAAGATATCAATGAGGATTTGCCAACTGATGATGGTGATAACTTTGGAGATGATGATGATGATACTAATGATATTGATGATGATGATGTATAATGGTGGTGGTGGATGTGATGTCTGATTATGATATCTGTCCTCATTAAAACAAAAAGTGGTGCTGTCAAGTCAGTTTTCTGAAAGCTCCCTCCAAATTTGATAACTAATTAATGTAAAACGTAAATAAGTAAACAATAGTGCTGACTCTTTGAAATACATGACATGCATAAACAGAAAACCTGTAATATGTATAGGACTTCACAATATATAAATAATGTATCTATCTACAAATTAATATACATATACAATATAAAACATATTGCCAGCCGAGAACACACATTGAAATAATATAGAAAGACAACTTTTTGGGATTAAAAATAAATACAAACACAGTATTAAATCTTTCTACAACACAATATATATGGACATATTTTGCAAGCTCGATCTATAAACACAAAGGTAAAATGAAGAATTGATTATGCAATTTTTGTTTTATTCTATATAGTTGTGTATAAACTTTCTGAAAAACAATACAAATAAAGACATTGCTTATCATTTTAAATAAATATTTACTTTAATGGTTTATTCATCAGACAATATTTTGTGTGATATCGCATCTTTACCTTAAAAATTAAGAAAATTGCGTTAATCGGTGTTTGCATTATGAACTCTTTAATCTAATAAGTTTACAGAAAGAAAGACTCTGAATTATTTTTTATCCCCATCACAGTTCAGAATGAGTGTATAAACTCCTTCTCTTCAAATCTTACTACAAGACATATTCACATATATTGCATTCTCTATTACACACACCAGTATAAATGTAATCATCTACAGAAACAAAGACTTTATTTTGCATTTGTTATATTTTTGTATCCATTATTTTTCAATTTATCCCTATCAAAGTTCTGAATGAGTGTCTAAACTCCTCCTCCTTCTCCTCTTCCGTGCATTGGGGTACGTGACTTCGAACCGTCCTGCGTCCAGCGTGCTTGGTACGAAAGACGCGCCTCCCATTATCAGGCCGTGATTGTCGTAGAGCGAATCATCGACTAGCATTGTGGAGCCTAAAAAAAGGGAAAATAATAATGACAAAATTAAAACACTTACATTTAAAATTAATGTTGCACTTGTTTAAAATAGACTAACAAGTGTTCTTTCTTCATATCCAAGATAAATCAAATAGATGTATGCACACAATATAAACAAATTGGGTTAATTTCACCTGTATAACTACAAGTTTTCTTCGTCTATTGTTTCTATCTTTGGCGTGTCAAGTCGTGTGCGATGATTACAGCAGGCTCCAGATACATTATCAAACTGTTGCATTGCATTACAATGAAACCTCGTTATAACGAGCATGATGGGTCCATTGAATTTACCTCGTTAGTATATAACAGGCTATATCAGGGCTTAAACACCCACACAATTCATAGAACATGAACCTGTGAAATTACCTTGCTATTTCAGGTTCCTTGTTATAACAGAGCTCGTAATATAAAGAGGTTCCACTGTATATAACTATTGCTTGCATAACCCATGAGTATCATGAATAGTTAACAAAATTGTACTCTTTAATTACCATCAGATTCGCTGTCCATGGTGTAATGTCCATCGAGGAGTTTCTTGTGTTTCTGCCAGTCAAGTCCGGCCAGCTGCATGTGTTCCTCTATCTCGGTATTCAAGAGTGCTAGCCCCCAGATCCTCACCTGTAAGAAAAGTAGTAATTGGTATTCATCATTATCTCCATCATCATGAACATCATCATCATCGTCATCATCATCAACATCATCATCAGGAGTTATTTGTGTTTATGTCATTATTGTGTTTTGAGTGCTAGCCCCCATATCCTGACCTGTTATAAAGAACACATAGTAATGACACTCATATTCATAATCGCCATCAACATCATCATAATCGCCTTCATCACCCTCATCATAATCGCCATCACCACCATCATTATCATTATCATGTTCATCTTCATCATTGATAGTGTCATCATCATCAGAATCATCATCATTGTTGTCACTTTCATTGCCCCATAATTATCAGTCATCACTATCATCATCACCATAATCATCATAATCATCTCAAAATTAATACCATCAAAAGCTTTCTCAGAGTAATTATCGTATTGATTATTGTTCCAAAGTTTGCATTATAATGTTATACTAAACAAGTTGACTCGGGAAATGATCTTACATTTAAAGTACATCAGATTCATAAAAAACATACCTCATCCATAGTGCCTTCAAATAGATTGCTACTGTTATCCGCTCCCAGGTATAGGTCGACATCAGCATTCTAAAAAAAAATGAGTTGACAGTAAAAGGCAAGCAAGGTAGATACTAAATTAATTCAATCTACTTATAACAATAATTCATTTTCATCTCAAATGCCTATAATCAATGTAAACAATGTACAAGTAGGACACTTAAATAGAGAGCTAACTTGGACATCCAGGGTGTCCTCAGAGTGATTGATGTGTATGCCCATTGCGTTTACCATTCAGCAAGACAATTTATCCACAGTTTGATGCTCTCTACCCAGGTGTATAAATGGGGACCATGGTCGGGTGCTAATTAGCCTTTGCGCCATTGGCATCATAATATGGTTAGTATGCTCCCCAGGGAATTAAGAAAGTACGTAATGATGCCCATGGGTAGTATTTTGCGCTTGATCTACACCAAACTAGGGAAACACAACTAGTCTAATCATGAAGAAGATGGGTTGGAATAAATAAAGGTAGATCATAAAATGTGATAATCATATAAAGGTAATAATTTGTTAACATTAATTAATTAGCTAAAATCTTCTCAAACAAAAAAGGACGTAATTGAAAACATGAACCCAGGCAATAACCAACGAACGTTGAGGGCGTATACACTTCGGTACACGTTCGGTCTCGTGTTTACGCCCTCAACGTTCGTTGGCAATAACATAATGATTTGTAAGATGTATGCAACCTTCTACAGATAAACATACATGCAAATCTAATGGAAGAAATACACTGGTATATGATAATATCATGACAAAATAAAATCACCATATATTTATATTTACCCATGTAAGACCAGTGACCTCCGAGGTGCTGGATTGTAGTGTCCCATTCACAAACACGGATAGAATGCATTCTGAAGAAAAAAAACAGATTTGCAGAAAGATATTGGTTTAACGCTAATTATCATGCTTTCATTATCTTGTTCTTTACCATATCAAAAAATAACAATATTAAAAGAAAATAGATACAATTACAGCGTAACCTATAATTCATAACGAGGTTATACGGACCGTGAAAATTGTCTTATATCGGTGGTGGTGGGGGGTGGGGGGCAACTGTACAACAGCAAATAAAGGGTTGGGACCAGCAAAATAACAATATCGAAAAGGGTCTTGTTATATCAGAGCTCCTTATATCAAAGGGGATTCCATTGTAATATGAAGGGTTTTGTGAAAATTGTAATTATTATCATTTTCAGATTAATTATTGTAAAGACATTAACGAGAAACGAAAGTATACATCAAATTTCCCCAAAAAATCCTTCTGAAAAATGTTAGATATATAATTAAAATACTTCTAGAACTGTACATGCAGTGCACGATCTCAACTCAACAGGCTGGGAACATTTTGCCGGAAACAGTCAACAGTGCATGTTTTAGCTGCACAGGATGCACGTGTCAAAATAGACACTGTTGTTCATTTAACAAGACAAACTCCACACCAAAAGCAGGCACATTTCTATGAATATAAATTAAACATGTGTGGCTGACTCGATAAGCAAGATACAATTTGTATCTGGCCTGTCATGGATTTGTAGCAGTAATAATCAGCCGTTGACGATATCCGTATGTTTACAGACTGTACAGAATTCATGGAATTTGCGCACGTTGGATCAAAGTTCAGTAGCGTCTGGAATGTTTCCCACGCGTGCTGGCTCGGACGTGTTTAGCTACAACAATTGTACTTTTTTCAAAAGCGTTGATCAACGCTTTTGAAATAATGATTTTCAATGATAATTATCATCATACTAAAGGGACATTTGAAAAAATCTAACCCTATTTTATTCTTCTCTTACCATAAGCTAAACAACACGGCAGAAGAGAAACGAGGAAGCTCCAATTATTTTTCGTGGAGTTAGACACTTTACCTGGATCACTTTAATAAGGCTTTGGAAGTAAAATAAAATTCTTGATCCTTGATGTGGCAATCCATGAACCAGCTTAATCATGAAGCTACACTGGGGTAAGGAATCATTTACAATCACAATGAGACATCATTTATTTGCAATAACAATTTAAATAAAACATTTTTTTTTTGCATGTTTGCATCGGCGGAAGAGGTTGATCTCCGCACAATGCTATATTGTACTGTACCTATGTGTGGACGATATCTCAAATCTGATAACCACATCACCATCGGATTCTGCACGTGTGAGAAAAATGTTATGTCTCAAACTGTAGACAAATATATTGGGCCATACCATGGACCATTTACTTTGTAGATGTGGGATTGGGGTGCTTGACAGCACCCCTACAAGACAAGGGGTTAACAGAATGCTGCATGGCCTGACAGTGACAGCTGGTGCTATACTGGTACTAAGTAAATAGAACAAAAGTATGACATAGTTTGTCATAACATACACAGAGTATTTTACACACACTGACAGAACAGCTGAGGCATTCCTCCAGTCTAGACTAAGTAAGGCCAGGCAGCCCAGGCTCCTGACCAGTTCCAATGATCTGCTGATTATTATGTTTGTAACCAATGCAATGCCAATGGAATGAGTAATGACATGCAAGCAATGTACTCAGTCATGTCTGAGTCATGTCACCAACTAGTCTGTCATTCATATTTATAATAATGATTAATCAATGTATGTATGTAGTTAAACTTACATTAATACAAAACTAATTATTTGTCGTATTAGCCTTAGGCTCTTACCTTCATAACCACTGGTACTTGGTAATTCTTCTTGTGCTTGTTGGAGTTGTCGCGCCTCATGAAGTTTCTCTAATTTCCCAAGTCTTGCTACATCGGTGAATCTATAGCATTCACGGTGGTAGCCAAATCGCTGCCTCACATATTACTGGACCAATTTACTAGTAGATGTGCCTCACATCATCTTTCAGTGTTGAATTATCATTCAAAGCAAGAGATTCCCAAACAACAGAAGCTTTCTCCGCATAAACGCCACTCAAATCCGTCCATCTTCCTGCACATTGTACGAATTTCAGCCACGAATTCGATGAAAACAGTGTTAGTTTTGACTTTGCAGAACTACAGACGTGCATGCAAGGTGAACACTCCATGTTTAGAGGGTGACTAAATTACAAACGCATGTTGACTTTGGTTGATCTATAATAATGAATACATCACATATCTGTTGACTATTTGATGTACATTTTTGTCATATTTGTTATATTATCTTTTATATTATTTTTATTCTACCTGCTAAGATCCACCCCCCCCCCCCCAAAAAAAGAAGCTATTGACTTCTGTGACATCACAATACCATTCAACCATCGATCAGCTAGATAAACATAATTAAAAGATATGTTCTCACCCACTAAGTACCTTATTGCATTAGCGTTGGATGTTTTCATTGAAACCCTTCTTTTCATGGTGAGTGGGCATTGTATAAAACATACAATGCTATTGTAAATAGGTGATCAGTGGACATACCAATATCTTTTGTTCATCTAGCTGACTGATGGTTGAATGGTATTATGATGTCACAGATGTCAATAGCTTCTGGCCGTTTTTTTAGGGGTGAAGTTGAGCAGGTAGAACAAAGTAATTACAAAAATAATATTAAAAATATGACAAAAATGTACACAGATATGTGATGTTTTCATTATTATAGATCAACCAAAGTCTTTATTTTGTTTGTAATTTAGTCACCCTTTAATACGTGCAGTGCATGCACGTTGCATCAGATCGTATTGTTTACATTCTGGGCGCTGTTCCGTATCTCGTGATTGGTCAGATTCGTTCAAGCAGAGAAATTATGACCAATCAGTAGCGCTGTAATATGCCACGTCGAGAATCAAAAAAAATATATAATTTCATATTTTTGCTAATTGTTAATTAATGTGCAAGCTTTGCAACATCGAACATCAATATTAGTGATATTGATCAAGTAATGCATCTTTTAAAATGTAATACCCTTTACCACGTTGTCAAAACTGCACGGAAAACGGGTCCGTCCCACGGCCTATCACCCTCCATGGGTTCCCGTGCCCCTGTCACTATGATGTCTCGATGGAAATGTCATCCGAGTCCACACATCAAGTCTAAACTGACGCTATGTGTGCTACCATGGTTACTATGTTACACCTCTGTCACTGTCTGTACTGACTACTGTGATGTTTATAGTGATGCAAACATTTGGGTTATTGTTTACCTGTTGGGATGACTGGGTAATCTGATGGGTGGCGGACGAGGCATATATTATAAGATGGGGGCGAAGTCTTGACCACCCTTCCCGATTGATAGCACCGACAAGAGACAATGTTTTTACTAAGTTATCATGGATAGTTCTATGATGTCCATTATAGTGATGCAGAAACTGGGTCTGCCGATACATACATGCAGGGTAATGTCCGAGGCCGATGATGTAGGAGCGAAATCTTTGCCCCCCCCCCCCCCCCCCCCCCTCCCCCGCACTTGTTGATGTATATAAACCCCTCAAAAAAAGTTCGGAAACTCAACTTTGATCGATTCTATAACTTTTATTGTCAAATTGTATTTGTTCCTTTTAGTGTCCTTGCAATGCATGATGATTTCCCTTTAAAATGGTACATTATTTGTCATTCATTTCAAATCAGGGAATACGCAGTGCGTTACATAATGGAGGACGGTCAGAAGTCAAATGTCGCAAAACGGGCCGAAAGTATTCAGTTGGGAAATTTGACTCTTATGTCGTATTTTTTAGTGTTTAAGTTGTATCGAAGATTGTAGCGTGTTTAAATGATTTAAACTTATCAAATTTGGTATCATTTTAAAGCCAATGTGTCTATCTTTTCAATACAATTATGTCCGGAACAATTTTATTAACAGGTTAAGTATAGTAGTATAACTGAATATGGGGGAGGGCCGAAAGTGAAATTTTGCAAAATGCATTTATAAGTTTGTAAAATTGAAGGCGTTGCATCGAAAAACGACTATTGGAGGAGATGTTTTGGGGTTTTACATTTCATGATCATCAGTAAATTTAGCATCATGTGAAAGCGTGTTTATTTGTCCTTAAAATCATGTCTCACGCACTGTAATAATTATGCTATTGGCGTGTGTGCAGTAAAACCGGATATGGGGGTCTATTAATGCTATGAATTTAAGACCGTACGGGCTTCTCAAGATTCCGGTAAGATATTGTTGTATTAATCATAACTCTATCATCATTACGTTTTACACTATCGGAAAGCTCGTTAATTTATCTTTAATATGATATCTCATTTGCCATGATTATGCTGAATGTGAGTGTGCAGTACAAGAAACTCACAAACTTGATGTATTGAAAATGCATCAAATATCTCTAAACCTACGCAAACTGGCCAGAACTGGTATATTAGCGCCCTCTTTGACCGTGTAGGTATGCCCTTATTACCACATATCAAACGGTAGAACGTCGACCTTGCAACGTGTCATTTTGAGCCCCATACATTTAGAGGTACTACACACACCTCAATCACATAACCACTATGAATGGGGCATTATTTTATTGACAAATTAACACGCTTCAACATGATGTTGAATTTCATAATGATTATATCAAGTAAAGTACTAAGATATCCGCACAAATAGTCGTTTTGGGATGCAACGCCTTCAATTTCACACAATCAAATGCATTTTGTTTACATTTTGCTGTCGATCCTCCCCAATATTCACCTTAATTGTACCTACCCGGCTTTCATAATCATTCCAAGTGAGGTGTCATTGGAAAACAGGCTTTTGTCTGATACCATATTCAACAGTATCTCTTCATTGTCAAGATATTCATCGTCGAAAGAATTTGAACTTGAGAAAGACCGTCATATGGGTGTCAGACCTTCCAACTGAAGTTTGTTGGCGCATTTTGTGACATTTCACTTCTGACATTCCCCCATTCTCAAATATACTGCGCATACCTCGTGCTCGTGATGCTTACGAATTTGGTATCATTTTAAAGAGGTATACACACTCTTTCAAGTGATACCAAATATAACCATTATGATTTCATAAGAAAATAGATATAATCGATCAAACTTGAGTTTCCGAACTTTTGTTGAGGGGTTTAGATCCCTTTAAAACACTTTGTGACACACATTTTCAGTCACAAGTATTCTTTCTGAAACTCATATCAATTCAAAATACGTGACTTTATTAAATTGTCATGAAATGCCTACACAAGAGATCACTTGATTTCTGCTTTAACATAATACAATATATATTATACATTTACATCCTCTGGCTCCATCAGATCATGTACAGTTAAAGGGATAGTTGAGTTCTGGTAAAGAGAGTACAGTTTTGGTCAAACTGGATTTTAGTAACCAAAACCCGCACCATTACATTAGAAACTAGTAGTTATAACTCCATCATGCTCGAAAAAAATGAAAAATTACAAATGACTAAGTAAAAAGCCTGTTAAAACTCAAGAGGGCGCAGCACTTTGTAACTTTTGAAAACAGGATGCATTTTGAATTTTTTTTAACGGCAGGGTCAGAATGATTGAATAATAATGTGGGGCTTTGCATTTATTACAAATGGTTATGTTTATGGATATTTCAGCCATTTCTGAACCGATTTTGATCAAATAATGTTTATTCTGTCATAAGATTTGTATGCTCTTTCGAATTTGACACTCAGTTTTTCATTATCTTACAACAAAAAACGATCTTGTGTAGCGCCATCTATACCCAAACTCAACTACCTATTTAAAGAGCCAATAATCATGTATACAACCCTTTTTTGTTGTTGTTTATTGTTTATTGGCGGTTTATTCAATTTGAATATTTTCGCCAATAACTAAATATTATTTCATTCTTCTTATTTATTTGTATTATTTTTATTTATTTTACTATTTGGATGCACAATCGTTTTTAAACCATAATAAACAAAACCAAATTAAAGACATCATCGGGCCAACCCGTCTCGGTGCATTGAGCAGGCTTCTCACACCCTTGTGTGCAATATAGCTAGTCTTAATTCAGACCACTATATTCAAAGTATATTATTACAAGCATAAAAGAACCACCAAATAAAAAAAAAAATTAAGACCAGAGTCAACATTATTCGGAAGCTAGCTGGAAACAGCTGGGGTTCAGGCACACAAACGCTTCGAACAGCCTGCATATCACTAGTATACTCTGTTGCAGAGCACTGCTTACCAGTATGGGCAGAGAGCTGTCTTACCAAGAAGGTAGATGTCATCTTAAACTCAGCAATGAGAATAATTACTGGCACTTTTAAGTCAACACCTCTTCAATGGCTACCTGCTCTCTCCCCCATTGCTCCCCCCTCGAGTACGCAAGGAACTACACTGCACCTCCACCAACCCAGACCAACCTATTCACGAGGATCACGGACACCCTTTTGATCTTCTGCGAAGTCTCTAGAAGCGTTTGACCTGAAAGCAGAATGGCGCAAAACCTGGGCGGAATCCAACTTCCCTAATCAAAACCTAGTACAGGACTCTACGTCAGAGCCAGCAGGCTTCAACCTCCCCAGAAAGCAACACTCCATGCAAGATCAGCCCATCATCTCCATCGATGGAAAAATGAAAGACAGCCCTGCATGTGACTGCAGGAACCCAGACCAGACTGTGCAGCATGTGGTAAATGACTGCCCTCTCCGATGTTTTCCTGATAGCTTTGACGGATTCATCAGACACCAGATGCCACCCTGACCTGGCTGAGAAGCCTATAGACTTGAATTTATAGAATGTGCATGTCATACAAAACAAACAAACAAGTCTTTAAATAATGCTTCACAGGTGTGTTAGCCTGCTAGTTACCACGGGCGTAGACATGACATTGATACCCATTAAAGTGGTGGGATGATCTATTCATTCACCCCACCCCCCCCCCCCCCCAGTTGAATAGGTATTATGTAACTCGCTACGCGCGTGCTAGTTACACAGAAAAGTAAGCAGATGAGAGAATTAAGGACAGACACGTTTTAAGCCTCTAGCTGTGCCATACTCACCAATCATAATCCTTTCATTGAAAAAGGGTGCCATTAGTTTTAAGATCCGATGAATGTCTCTGCTCCATTCAAGGGCATTTGGCTAATTTGCAATACCATATGTCATATGATAGTAGATATATGTATATATTGATATACTGCAATCAGACTGAAACCAAGCAGAATGACCAATTACATGATTACTTTGCAGAGTGAGTCTTGCCCAAAGTGATATTTTTCTCAACACATGTAGCGAGACTGTGTGTAGCCTTTTTTCGTGGCATTATTTGGGAGGAAAATGGGGCTCTTTTCCTGAACATCCCTTCAATTCTAGCACTTGATAATGGTCTGCCACTGCCAACACGGTGTTTGCCACCAGCCAAAATCTTTCGTCTCGCCAGAGCAGTAGGCTGAACACCAATTTTCTTGCAGCCAACAAGTTTCTTCTTCCCTTTACCCAACAAAGTTGTGGCTATCCCAGAGTATTTACCAAAACACTCAAGTGCTGATACTAGATTGCAGTCTGTCAGTGAGTCTGCTTGCTTCACAAAATTTCTAACGGGCTTAGCAAAATAGTCCTTGTTTGCAAGGTACCGCCTTTCAATGTCACTGAAAACGTTTCGCAGGCTTAATAATAATTTGTCATTTTGCTGGGAATCAACAGAAGAGCTGTCATGCCTCCGATCATGCCTCTGATCGAACTGGTTCTGTAGGGTTCTCTGCATGTGAAGGGATTCAAGGGCTGATGAACATTGATGAGGAGCATGGTCTGCCATGTCCGCGTCTGATACACCTGCCCTCCCAAGGAAAAAAGCAGTATCTGACATTTTTGTTGATTTTCACTTTTTTGCAGAAAAATACTCAATAAACAATGCTCTTTCATGTGATACATTCAGATTTCTGAAAAAAATTTGGGAACACCATTTTTTCCCAACCCTCAAACGCAGTATCTACAGTCAACCTCCACTTTCCCCAAGGAAAAAAGCAGTATCTACACAGCTAGTCTCGCCACAAGACAAACCAATTAGTTATAAGCAGACAATATGAATAATGCGCATTTATAATAATTATATCTTGTATGAACAAATTTCACTACTTATATGAATTGCGAAGCACAAAATATTGAAGCAAATTTAACATATAAGTGCATTTTGCAATACGACCAACATTCTTCTATAAAGCGCAGAGTATGTGACAAAGGCTATTCAAGTATGCATGAAAGTGCGTGTACCTCTGCCACATTCACACAATGCACAGACTGACTGCGCACGGCATATGATGCAGCTGTGCAGTGTGTTAATGGCATGTGATTTTAACGCATACATACATGCAATTGAGTCATGTATACATGTACATTAATGCAGTCCTAATCTTCTACTAAATTAAGCTCTTCAGTGCCAGCATGGATTAGTAAGAATTGTTTTATCCATAACATAAGGCATAATTCATCACCCTTCAAATTTCTATGTAGATACTGCGTTTTTCCTTGGGGAAATCGATCACGCACCGTGTTGGGAGCATGTAACATGCATTATTCCATATTTAAAGTAACTTAAGACTTGATAAGAGAGGGCGCTCTTTATCATTTCAAAGTTTTGTTTTAACTCTAACTTATACACTTTTATAACAAATGTATAAACAATCATTTTTGCGTGGTTAATGAATACAATTCATGCTTCGTATTTTCTTTCATTGCGGAAATATGGGCCAATAAGTCCCTTTTTAAAGAAAAGTGTGACTCGCCTAGAGAGGGCGCTTTTTAATTAATCAAACTTTTTTCCCTTTAAAGTATGTTAATAGTACATACAGAATATATCCGAAACATTTTCGATTGTTTTATCCATAACGTAAGGCATAAGTTAACACCCTCCGAATTTCTATGTAGATACTGCTTTTTTCCTTGGGGAAATCGGTCACGAACCATGGATTTTCCCAAAGTATCTACATTTTCATGAAAATCTCAAAATTAAACGGAAAATTCAATTGTTCATGTATGAAGAAAAATAGACACCTATATAGCCTTTAATCACACACTTAAGATATCTTCACAAGTTTATTATTTCCGAGCGGCTGTGGCAAAAACACAAAAGGGTCAATATCCCAGTTTCTAGAAAACGCTGAATCGTGTAGATACTGCCTTTTTCCTTGGGACGGCTGCTGTTGGTCCTGTGCCTTCAGAACTACATGCATTTGCGAAACCCTCTACCTCTTGAGTCTCAGGAGCCAGTTCAACCTGACTTCTTGGATTATCCACATGAAGAGATGAGAACCAGTCATCATGTGGTTGGCTGTTGGTCCCAGTAGCTACTCTGAACAGCACACGCCTCATATCGGAATCGTTAACTGGTATGTAGTTCCCGGAAGTAAGCCTGTACTTCTTGACAACGATGAACTTGTGTTTGCAAGGTCCACCTGGAATGAAGATAAAGGAGTATTTCGTTTTGTTACACATTATACATTCAGGCATATAGCGAGGATACAAATCAGCATGCACTTTGGGGAAAATAACAGTTAATCATCTATTTTGTACACCCTTAGATGGAAGGAATGTTTTATTGTGACTTGTCTTCCATGTAGTCATTTCTTTATGCTGATCTGAAGACACAAACTAGAAGCCAGTCTCCAAGTTTGTGTGCAGAAGTACATCCAAATTTGAAGGGGGTATGTATGAGAAGAGAGTATACGTACTAACAATTCAGACATTTTAATTTTTCCATTAAGACAATTTTCAATCGTACACTATGGACCCTACATATAATAATTGCAAACATGCTACAAGCTTTGCATGGGGAAAATATATTCCGTCATTAATAACAAAGAAAACAGAATGTTATGGAATTTCATACACAGGGCACATGGAAAAAGAGCTCGCATGTTACATGTTCATGACATAGTTGCCGATTTGTCTTTGATAGAACATATCTTCAAAAATTCATAACTTTTTTTTAATTTTTAATCAGAAATTGCTAAAAATGTTAATGTCCTGTTCCTTTTATTTTTCTACTCGAACTTTTTCAGGGTAGACTTTCCCTTAGGTGAATTTGCTTACCTGTTTTTCCTATCAAACAGGTACACACACCCAACGACATGTCCAACGGTGAATGTCATGTCTCCATTGCAGACAATCCTGGATTGGTGAATCCTTGAGCCAAGTGAGTGGTGAGGCAGAAAGCGTGGTTGCAGGGCTCTATCTAGCCTATTGTTGCAGATGTCCAGCAGGCGTCTCTCATAATAGGCCTCAAGGCGTGTGGCTAAAAAGTCCACTAGCTGGATGACATTGTACGCTTTCGTTCTCTCGAATATCTGGTCCTTCAGAAGCATCAGCAAAGTTGTTGGTGTTGTTTCCACGCACATTCATGCCTTCACGATGGCAAACTGCCCTAGAGGTTCTGCGATCGCAGATGTCCTTCATGTGGGCAGCAACCCCTTTGTAGCTCTGGAGAATCACATCATTGGCAGCTTTCTGGTAATTCTCCTCTAGCTTGTCGATGGTTTGGGAGTATACCATGTCCTTCAGCAGGTAAAGTAGAGCTGGTCGGTGCTCTTTTCTGACACCATTGTTTGAGTCCCACAAATATCTCCAGAAAGTTTGAAGAACATGAAAGATGCACAAGAGCAAGGTGGATTCGGGGTACACGCTCTCTAAAGCCTGGCTTTCTGATAAGCTGTCATCAGTCATGAAGTTTTCCGGTCCTCTCTGTCCTCTCCCATTCGCGCTCCTTTCCCACCTGTTGTCTCATCATACTCCTTAAACTTGTCCTCCAAGTTTTGTAGCACCTGCTCACCCTTTGTGTCGCCATACTTGGCACTGAAGTTCTTGTAGTATAACCTGAAGGAAAAGAAATAAAATATTGTCATTGTAATCTACAATGCAGTTACATTCCTTAAAGGAATTAAAGAATACAACATACTTTGGCACTTATTCCATAGTTCATGACTTGTAAACTAGGTCTGCCGAACAAAAAAAAAACTCCATGAAAATAAACACAGTAGTGATATTAGGCTAATTTTTTCTGATGCCAAATCTCACTTAGCAGCCAGTTTACATTTAGGGTCCAACATTAGCGGCGTGATTGACATTTGTGATTGACAATTCATCGGCTTACGTCATCTACAGAATTCAGATAGGGGTCGTGTACGGGGCGAAGTTCTTTAGATGACGTCACATTTTGTCGATTTAAAAGGGGCGTTCCCAGGACAATTGGATATTTACTAATTACCCCCAAATTGATTGATTTCATGGGAAATTACATTCTTTTTCTTGATGAAAAATTACTTATAGAGAGCCTGATTGTGACAATTAGGCCATCTAGATGCTGTAGTTCCTTTAAAGGACATGGCCCCCTAAATCATAATATCACAAAGATGATTCTAGGCACGTAACTGTCTGGTTAAGAATTGAAGTCACTATAGATTGAGTTGTGCTCTCAATATTGTAAATCGTGGTAAAATTTCACATTTGACCTCCCACCTTATGTGACCTTTGACCCCAGAATATCATGAAGGCCGATATAGGGGACCTACCAATCAAGTTTGTTTACAAACAGATGCAGGGTTGGAAAGTTATTCAAATTATTGTAAGGGTTTGGATCCGTTAGTTAGCTCCCTCCACCTACGTTGGGCTCGACAAAAATCAAATTTATAAAAATCTGTAACATTTATTCTGTACCTGTAACTGTAGCTCAGGTCTGGACAGACAATCCTATCTGCACTCACTACCGCATAATTGTCCCCGTGTTCAACTTGGAGGTCATACTTGTGTAGATCGAGTGCCTTTGCTGGGGTGAAGCCTTCTTTGAAAATACCGACCAGTTTTTCTCTGACTTTTGCTGATACATCTCTGTGTCGAAGAGCATCAGCTGCCATGACTGGGTGATTGTGATTATGACAAAGGGTTACCATCAGTCTTCCATCATGAAGATGTGGTTCAGAACTCCTGTAAAATGGAGAGACAGCCAAGTCTGTTTGTTAATAACCACGTATCAAAACTATAAATCAACAAAAAACCTCTTAAACCCCGACCCCTCCTTTCTTTTGTGAGGTATCAAAAACCTTTACCCCCCCCCCCCCCCCACACGGGTTGAGTTAAAAGAAAACGTTATTGGCAAAATGCACTACTTTGATAATTCAAATCAGGATTTAAGAAAACCATTCCGTACAACTAAATCATTTGAAACCTTTAACTTTTTCCATATTTGATTTGTTTTAATTAATAATAAAAATAAATCAATCAAGGAGTAATCAAACGATCCTCAAAATCCAATACGTCGCTGATGCCATACTATAGGTTTATAGTGAAAATCACTGTAGGCCAATCTACTAATAGTCCAGTCAATATAGGGTCTTGACCTCGGCAAAATTGCAACATGGGAATTTTCTTTGGAATACCGTTCAGGAAACTCCTCTGAACAACATTATAAAAGTCCTAAGAAATCGAAGCTCGGGAAAGTGGTTTAATTTGCATTGTAAAGATAAATAGCTAATTTGCATATTTCTGAAATTTGGTCAGGGGTTATTTTCTTTCTAGGAATATTGATAAAAATGATTACTCTAGGGTAATTTGGTGCAAGGAATCCATTTACGCTGCTCATTTGCATGTGCCGTATGGGCAACACCCTAAAAGCCAAGATGGCTGCCCCTTATTTCCATATTTATGAATATTATTGATTTTCAGTGGTTAGAGCCTCTAATAAGCAATAATTTCATATTATTAATTTTCATTCATGTTCTAAATATGTAGTAAAGATATTTCAGATTAGTTGCCACCTTGGCAACCTCTAGCAATGCACTATTACATAATTAGGTTATTTACCTAATTTGCATATTCCCCCAAATTTAGTCTATTTTGGAACCCGAAAAGTAAAAAGCCCGTTATCATTCAAAAAGAGCCATTAAAACACAAGAGGGCGCTTTCTAAGAAGGCATTGGTTTCAACCATTTTTCAAACAAAATTATGCATGTGATGTTTTATTGAAATAATGATTAAATAGAGAGATCATCAACAACTATTTAAAAAAACACTTTTGAAAATTTTTGAAAAAGTGGAAGCGTTTTTTTTATTTTTTGAAAAATCGTCTAATTATTTGGGCCCCAAATAATTATAAGATTAGATATATTTATTGATATTTCAGCCGTTTCTGGGTCGATTTTGACCAAATAAAGTTTATTCTGCCATTAAAATTGCATGTTCTCTCAAATTCGACACTCAGTTTTTCATTACCTCACCCAAAAATTGTGATGTGCAGCACACTCTCTACCAAAACTAAACTACCCCTTTAATACTGTATTATTATTTTTGGACTCTCCATTATTGGAAGTAGCAATTAGACAACTTGAATTTTAATGTAGTTGGTTGCTAACAGTCAAAACATTATACTCTTATAGAATAAATGCCTTGAAAGTGGCATATAGCATTATCTATTTTTAAAATGACAAACGCGGCCATCTTGGATTGATGTGGGTTGCCAAGGTGATACGTCGAATTAGGTATCATAAATGGATTTGCTGCCCCTCAAAACCTTGAAAAAGTGGTATTTCTCGTCTTTTTTACCTTCTGGGTGTTACCTTCTGCGTCTTGTTTACCTTCTGGGTGTTATACGGAGTGGCAGAGCAGAACGGGGAAAACACCGACGAAGTCGCGTTGCAGCTCCTCAACTCCAAGCTGGAAGTCGATGTGAAGGCCATATATACATCGATCGAAGCCATCGCCTCTACACGAAGAAGCGTACGATGGACGACGGAGCCCGACCCCAGCCAAGACCCCTCATCATCAAGTTTGCGAGGTACAATGTCCGTCAACGCGTCTATGCCGCGAAAACCAAACTGAAAAAAACACAGATCTTCATCCGCGAACACCTGACAGCCGCTCGCCAACAAATCATGAGAGAGACACTCAAATGCCCATCGATCGCGAAAGCGTGGACGATTGACGGGAAAATTCGTGCACTGACCAAAGACAACGCGGTCGTGTCCGTCCGAACCCTGAACGATCTCGACAGACTGTGAGGTACACACTTTGAAAAACCTTTTGTCTTTTTAACTTTAAATGATTAAGTACCCATGTATCTCTTGCAAAAAAGTTGTTGTCAGATGGTGATTTTACTTCCTTTTTAAAAAGGGCAGATACAACATTTGAATTTAAGGCTGTTCTGATTGAATATGTAAAAAGAGTGTTGAAAAATATTCCTGAATATAAGGCCACTGGTTTGGATGACTTACCGGCTAAAATCATTAAAATGGCAATGTCCTACATTGTCTCACCATTGACACACTTGATAAATTTGTCTCTAACCAGTGGCGTAATCCCGAAGGAATGGAATATTGCATTATTAATCCCCATATTCAAAAGTGGGGATGCTTTTGAATTGTCGAACTATCGACCAATCTCGATTCTCCCGATTCTATCTAAAGTTATTGAGAGGATTGTGCATGAACAGGTCACTAAACATCTCACACAAAACTCGTTGTTGTATAGTCACCAATCTGGATTTCGCCAAAATTATTCATCCGCAACAGCCCTCTTGAACCTTAACTGAAGATCTATTCTCTAATATGGATAACGGTCTGGTAACCGCATGTGTAGCGTTGGATTTAAAGAAAGCGTTTGATACTGTAGATCACAATCTGCTCGTAAAGAAACTCGAATGGTATGGATTTGATCTAAACAGCGCATCTTGGTTTAACAATTATTTGAGTGAGCGCACTCAAGTCACTAAAGTTAATGGTATAACTTCATCTTCTGGGAAAGTAGAGTGCGGAGTTCCACAAGGATCTATTTTGGGACCGATGTTATTCCTAATATTTATAAATGACATTGCAAATGTGGTGAAGCATTCATCTATTTCATTATTTGCAGATGATACGTGTATATACTACTCTTCCAATAGTGCCAATGATGTATCGAACAAGGTTAATGATGATTTAAATTCTATAACTTTATGGCTGAATGCTAACAGGCTGATACTTAACATGAGCAAAACTGAATATATGCTTGTTGGATCCCAGAAAAGAGTAAAGCAGTTTCATAATGTAAATTTAAATATACACATTGGTAATAATGCAGTTTATATGAAGTTTATAGTTGTAAATATCTTGGCGTAATTCTTGATCCTAGTTTGAATTGGAAACTGCATATAGACCATGTACGCAAAAAAGTTGTCCAAGGATTATTTCTCTTTCGTAAAGTAAGACTTATTGTTGACTTGTGTACTGCTAGAATGCTATACTTTAGTATTATTCAAACACACTTTGATTATTGCTCTATAATTTGGAACAATGCTACTCAAGTCGTGTTAAATAAGCTACGTGTTCTACAGAATAGAGCTGTGCGGATTATGATTAAGGCACCTTTTAAGCAAAGAACTCGCGAAATCTACCAACAAGCAAAGGTAGTCCCAATTGTTGATAGATGGGAAAGAGGCAATTTAATCATGTTATTCAAAATAATGCATGACATAACTCCAACTTATCTTCACGAGTTGAATTACGACATAATCCTCACAACTTAAAAAATAGCGATTATAAAATCCTGCTTCCAAAGCCCAAGACCGAGTTTTTGAGAAGAAGTTTCTTTTATCATAGCTCCAAATTATTCAATTGTCTCTCTTTTGAAACGCGAACCTTAAACACACTGGCTACCTTTGTTCGCACCATTAATTCGAATGAAATTGCAGACTGAACTTTGTCTTCCCCTTTTTACTTTTAATTGGATATTTTCTGGTTATGTTATAGTTATACATGCATACTTCTTTTTTGTCTTTCTTTTTGTAATACTATTAACGTGATAAATATTATACCAACCCCTTAGTCCTGTCTTGTTGTTTGTTTCTTTTGTTTATCTTGATGTTTTTGTATTATGTTATTGGTTTTAAAGTTTTACTCGTATGTTTGTTGTCGTTCTAGTTGAATTTCTGCAATTAACTGTCTTTTAGTTTGTTTGTTTTGTACATTTATTTGCTAGATGTAACTTGTTGTAACTACATGTACATTATTCATTGCCTTACTTCTTGCATTTACACGTTTTACATGTTATTTCATTGTATAATTCACTGTATATTTATTGTTATTTTTATGTTTGTGGACCCCTTTGAAAATCAGCTGCGCTGAAAGGGCCATCCACCCTATGAGAGGAAATTAATAAATAAAAATATCCACGATTTTACCTGATTTCTGGGAATATGCAAATTGTGTAAATAATCTAATTATGCTAATTATATGCATTGCTAGAGATTGCCAAGGCGGCAACCAAGCTGAAGTATCTTTAATACACATTTAGAACATGATTAAAGAAAAAACCCTGTAATTATTGCTTATTGATTAGAAGCTGTAGCCATTGAAAACCGATAATATTTATAAATATGCAAATTAGGGGCAGCCATCTTGGATTTCAGGGTGTTGCCCATATGGTACTTGCAAACGAGCACCGGAAATGGATTCTTTGCCCCAAAATACCTTAGAATATTTGTTTTGATTACTAGTGTACTATTCCTAGATAGAAAATGACCCCTGACCACATTTCAGAAATATGCAAATTAGCTAATTATCTTCATAATGCAAATTAAACCACTTTCCCAATCTTCGATTTCTTATGACTTTTAGTATGTGGTTCAGAGGAGTTTCCTGAACGGAATTTCGAAGAAAAATCCCATGTTGCAATTTTGCCGAGGTTACCCCCTAATATTTGCTAGATTGACTGGACTATAAGTAAAACCATACAGGAAATATAAATATATCAATTCATTATTTTCTTCCTACTTGCTTGCTACAAAATAGACAATAACATTACAAATAATATCGGCAATATCAACAATAAAATTACCCAAAATGTTTTGGTATACTTTGATAAAATCAAATTACGACAAAATTGGAGAATGAAAATTCCGCACGTGCCATCATAGGCTCCTGTTTATGGAGCACACGCCCTTCATAAACAGACACAAAATGATGTTACCTACATCCGAGGAGATGAGTTCATTATGTAAACACAAAAGCAGGTACTTTTGATAAACAAATGCGGACTTTATTGTCGATTATACATTCGAATTGTTTGTGGAGATCAACCTTTGAGGGTATAAACAGAACAACCTAATTTTGTTTCAATTCGTCAATAAAATCTTCTTTTAATGAGTATGAATTGTGACAGCAACAACCACTAAGAGTGCATTTCAAATTTGGGTTATGAATATAGACATCATGTGATTACCATTTGTCACCAATTTACTATTGCAAGCACGCCCTGGTTTTCCTTTGTTCAATTTGGGAGCTGCATCCTTTAAAAGAACTAAAGAATACAATGTATTTTGGCACTTATCCCATAGTTCATGACTTGTAAATTAGATCTGCCGAAAAAAAACTCCATACAAATAAACACAGTAATGATATTCGGCTAGTTTTCTGATGCCAAATCTCAATTAGCAATTCATCAGCATCCGTCATCTAGAGAATTTAGAGGGGCGTCGTGTACAGAGATTATGGGCTGCGAAGTTCTTTAGATGACGTCACATTTTAGCGATTTGAAAGGGGCGTTCCCAGGACAATTAGATATTTACTGATTACCCTTGAAAATAACACCCCTAGCTATCTTCGCTCTCTCATATCGTTTCGTAATTCTAGACCTGGGCCCCGTTGCAGAAAGAGATACAATCGATTGTAAGTTAGGATGGATCGTAAGTCAGAAAATTAGCGCGTTTCAACCAATCAGATTTCCGCATCTAGCACACGTGATCTGACTTACGATCAATCCTAACTTACAATCGATTGTATCTCTTTCTGCAACGGGGCCCAGGTCTCCGCTCAAACTCTGACATTACAATGCTCCAAATTCCTAGATCCCATTCTAAATCCGGCGACAACTCATTTGTTATGTATGCTCCACGTAGGTGGAATCATCTCCCTCTCCCAATACGACTAGCACCCTCATTGGATTCTCACAAAAACTACTCAAGACCCACCTGTTCACTAGGTAAACAAAAAATTAAATATGCAGTAATCTATTATGCATATTTGCAAGTTCATTGTCTGGTTATGTATTCAATTGTATTTCATGTATTTAATGTATTGATTATTATGTATTTCATTTACTTTATATTCATATTGTTCATTTATTAGTTAAGTATGTAAAGCACTATGAAACATTTATGTATTTAGCGCTATACAGGGTGGCCCAAAAAAACCGGAACTGGCCACTTCCCAAAATAAAGTAACACATGTAGTATGTCCATCGGATAGGGTGTCTTTTCAAATGAACAACGATACCCAGAACAGTCAATTTGGTCGTGTAGTTTTTGTTTTAGGGCGCTGTGAGTGACACCATGTCACGTTATCTTTTTTGTCAATTTTTACCGAGCCAGTGCTTGATGCATCGCACATACCGACTTTCATAGCGTTGAACAACGCGCGCCATTCTTAGTGTGCACAATGAGCACGGTCGCTCAATGGTATTAGGGGCAGGGAGTGGGATTTAACTGGCATTGACTTGGTAAAAATTGACAAAAATTAGCACCTGACATGGACTCACTCACAGCGTCCTAAAACAAAAACTACACGACCAAAATTACTGTTCTTGGTATCGTTTTTCATTGGAAAAGACACCCTATCCGATAGACATAAACATGTAGGTACTTTATTTTGGGAAGAGCCCTGTTCCGTTTTTTGGGGCCGCCCTGTATAAGAACTTATATTGTATTGTATTGTACTGTACCCAAAGATCGATTGATTTCATGGGAAATGACTGCCAAATTAGTTTTCTTGAGAAAAAATTAGTTGTAGAGAATTAGGCCATCTAGACGCTGTAGTTCCTTTAAAGTCACCAGTGAGTGCAAAAGGAAATGCAAGTTACGGATGATAAAATTGCTACATATTTGCTTCGACGTACCCAGGGGGGGGGGGGGGGGGGGGGTTGGGGGTTAACCCCCCCCCCCCCCCTTTGACCCCCAAAATGCTGTTTTGGGGGGTTTGAACCCCTCCCCCCCCTTTTTTCAAATTTTAGCCGGTCTGGAGACTACTTTTAAGCGGTCTCGACCGTCTAAAACCTGGTCTCGACCGACTATAACCTTGTCTTGACCGGTCTTGGGCTCGAACATTTTGAAAGTACTTGGTCTCGGTTTCGAAAACAAATTTACGGACACCCCCCCCCCCCCTCCCCCCCCCCCCCACCCCCACCCCACTGAGAGGGGATTTCAACTTTGAAGGTACATGGTCTCTCGGCTTCGATTTTTTGTTACGGACAACCCACCCCCCCCCCCCCCCCCTCTTTAAAAAATCGTGGGTGCGCCACTGACCGTTTGTACTTCAGCTCTGTGGATGAAGGAGGATTAGAGGCACTATCCTTCAACTTGAAGATCCACATCTGAATCGTTGCAGGGCAGTTAGTGTTCTTATTCTGTTTCCGCTCCTTTGATACTGAACATCTAGGCATAGTGTTGTGCTGGCAACGTAGTTCAACCTGAAAGGGAGTGGAGAAAAAAAAAACATTGTTCATGAAAAAAAAATCATTCAGAGACTTGGGTAACAACTAAGAAATTGGAACAGAATCGCAAGAATCTTTCTCGCGATTTCCACGACCGTCTTGAGATCGTGCAATTAATCGCAGCGCAGCAAGGCATTCTCGATGATGTTAATTCATCACGATGAAGCAACAATATCAGGAAAGCATGAATTTAATCCAAATCTAACGTAGACAAATTTAGCAAGATACACAGTACGGCATACACCTATCGGAGATCGTTTCGGTTTTTGGGGTGCGTAAGCAATGGCGCCGGATGACTTCCGGTAGCTTCAAGTCGCGCGCAGATGCAATGGCCATTGGGGCCATCTACAAAGTACGTTCGCACTTTAGGGGGGGAGGGGGGGTTCGCGCCGATGCGTACGGTATGCATACAGGGGGGAGGGAGTCTCACCGTTTTGCGTGCGCAAAAAAGCATACCGCAGCATATACGCAGCTTTTGTGTCAGTACTATCTATACCCGGCTCGATGTTCCACGACGTATAACAGGTTAACCAGTCCCTACTAGTCCTAGATTTTGCAAATCCCCATATCTAGAATGAATACTAGACCCATCACCGGTTCAGTAAGTTGGGATTGTACTCTTTGAAAACAGTGTTTGAAAACTGCGCATGTACTGGAACTCATCCGAAAATTTGCGTATGTGCGTACGGGCAGTGGCGTAGACAGGTTCTACACCTGGGGGGATGATTTGCCGTCACTGGACCAGACAATTTGTTCGCGGCCGAGACCAAGACAATTGCTTGAAAGTCATCTCAGTGGGAGGGGGGGGGGGGGGGGGGTTAGATGTTAAGATGGTCGTGACCAGGCGGGCCGGAAGCAGTTTTGGCTTTGTGGGGGGGGGGGGGGGGGAGGGGGGGGCAAAACTATATTAAGCTTATGGGGGCTCACGATTTTGATATGTGTAGGGGCTCATGCCCAACCCACACTCGCAGTGCTGCAACTTTGACGCCAAATGTGGATGATGAGACATTGCAAGGAGCGAGTGACTGAGTGGGGGGAGGTGTGGGAAGGGGGGGGGGGGTGATGTCCCCCCTCTCACGGTAGGGAGCTTTTGCATTTTTGGACTTGAAATGTGCAGTCTGGTGCTTACCTAGAAAGGAAATTCGGGCTCTAACATTGACTTTATATATAGTCAAGGAGCATGTTCACCGAAATAAAGAACCGTGGGATTTTTGGTATGAAAGCAAGCCACCTATTCAAATGTCTCAAGAGCATCCCAAAGAACAATAAAAAACATGATTGCACTCTGAAATCTTGTGCAGGTGGCAGCAGAGGGCACCCTTTAACCCAACAAAAGTCCGGGCTATTGAAGTTTTTTTCGGTAGGGGTCATTATGCCCCCCTTAAGATCTCGGCCTAGAAATGCCCAATCATCGTGAAAACTTGCATGCATTTCAAGTAAGATGTAAAACAATACCATGTCTTTTTGTTTTCTTTGAAAAATCACTTATTTGCATCATTTATGCGTAATTTATGCAAAAAGGTAATACAATTCACATTTTTGCCCATAAATCATATATTCTCCATAATTAAACATTGATTTTCACTACATATATTCTTTAGACAATTTTCAATAATAATACAACAACAAAAATTGGAAGAGCCGGTTATTCCTTATGTTTTCTATTGTTTTGATAATTTCTTATGTATTTCTTTGTTTTTTTACTTTTGTATTTCATTGTTTTTGTTGTTTTATTTTATTTCTAACTTTAATTGAACTATTTTGACTCCAACAACAAATACCTAAAAGGTAAAACAAGACCAATTAGCCAATGATATATCCGTTTTAATGAAAACTGATATTTCCATGTTTTGTACACAAATCACGAAATTTAGCGAATGTCGGGCTGACATGCACTGACAAAAGGTCACGTGACTTCGTAACAAAAGGTCTGATTTTCGAAAAATTTGTTTTAAAAATGCGCAAGACTCAAATAAGGAAGTCACCAAGCGTCGGGGCGTGATCCTTTCGCGTTTCTGAGCAATCATAACAATTCCGGAGGGGGGGGGGGCATGATGGGCCTCCCGGCCTTATTAGGGTTAATCGAGCCGAGGGATAAGCAACGGTCAGCCATGGGTGTCGGTGATCCCAATACCTCAAACACATAAACAGTAGACAGTTACCAAGTGTGGTAGGAACTTCATCCGGTTTTAATCAAATCCCTTGACAAGGAGCTGTGCTTTTTTGTGATTGTACGTTGAACGCTTGCAGTTGGAGTTGCCAACCGCCAGGCCATGTGAAGCAAGAAATCGTCAACATCGTGAATAGTTGGATACACACTCGGTTGGAAGGGAAATTTATTCAGTCCTACAGTGCATGAAGACTTCTGATGGTGTTTACATATTGTATGTTGTAAAGGACGAGACACATATTTCGCAGAAGAAAACGTTGATTTTCCAGAAGACATTGCAGATGGGAAGCGCTCCCTGAATGGGACAACGATGCCAACATTACAATGAGGCACATAGACTAGAGACCCATCCAGCTTTGAGAGACATCCCATATACTGACCTGTGCAACTACCATAGATGCTTGACTGTCCAAATACAAATAGCAAAACACAAACCCCGGTCTATGCCTCCTTCGGACAAAGTAAGGACCCTCAATAACCATCAAATGGTTCCCTTCCAGATGTTGCCTGACTAATTTGTCGAACTGTGTCTAGTTCTCAGCAGCAGGTATTCTGTGGACATTCAGCAAAGGCAGTGCTATCAGCTCCACTAGAGGCATTCAATAATGGCAAAGCAGCTGCAGCCTAGTCAGGGGAATGCCACATTGTTTTGTACCAACTCCAGTTACGAAGTTGGTGTTGCTACATACATACATTGGGATACTGCCATAATGCGGTCTCAAGATGGACTTCAGATGGAACAGTGACTGTATAAGGTTAACAAAATGAATGTGTTTCCATCGCTCTCCTCACATGCTTTCCCGCAATGATCTGCTTCACTGTCAATGATTCGTATACATCTGTGTCCGGCCAGAAGAATCTGATGCCCCCTTGTCTCGATGTACGGGCTAATCCAACTAAGATGTGCCATGACGGTGTGAAAGTCCCCTAGCCGCAGTACCAAGTGGTTCATGTTATTGTGGGCCATCTGCAGATGCTTTGCTGACTTGTACAGGCCCAACTCACGGGAGATCACAGTTTTGCGTTTTGGACCCATGACTTTAGCGCTAATCCGTTGGGCTTACATGCGCACAGTGAGTAATGAGTTTCAGTGATGTGCCAACGTGTGCTTTTATAATGTAGCGGTGTGCCTACTCATTTGGTTGGTATAGTAACTCACTGGCAATTAGTGGATGGTATGTATATCATTTTAGGATACCAGTTTGTTCTCGGGTGGCAGTTTCATGTAAGATCGTCCCATTATAGGACTGCTTCATCATCATCTCTGAATGCTCGCTGCTGATACCTAACCACGGTTCGACCCATCAGTAAGGTAACATCTGGAAGGGAGCCATTTGATGGTTGTGGAGGGTCTTGATACGTCTTAGTCCGAAGGAGACACATACTGTTTTTGTTTTGCTATTTGGTTTTTGACAGTCAAGCAGCTTAGTAGTTGCTCATGTCATCAGATCCTTCGGTGTGTGTCTCTCAAAGCTGACTGGGGATTATACATCTAGGTGCCTCATTCACTCATTGTCATGTTGGCTTCTTTTGTAAAATTGCCATCGCTGTCCCATGCAGGGTGCGCTTCCCATCTGCAATGTCTTCTAAGAAGTCAATGTTGTCTACTGCGAAATATATGTGTCTCTCCTAGTTACAACATATGAGGGTATGTAGACATTACCATTGGCCTTCATTCACTGTAGGGCAGAAGTCACAAATTACCCTTCCAACCGTTTAGGAGTGTGTATCCAACTATTTACGATGTTGACGATTTTCTTGCTTCACATGGCCTGGTGGTTGGCAACTCCAACTGCAAGCGTCCAACGTACAATCACAAAAAAGCACAGCTCCTTGTCAAAGGGATTTGATTAAAACCGGATGAAGTTCCTACGACCACTTGGTAACTGTCTACTGTTTGAGAGGTATTGGAATCACCGACACCCATGGCTGACCGTTGCTTGTCATAATATCCCTTAGCTCGATTAACCCCAATAAGGCCGGGGGGCCATCATGCCCCCCCCCCTCCGGAATTTGTCTGATTGCTCAGAAACGCGTAAGGATGACGCCCCGCCGCTTGATGACTTTCTTCTTTTGAGTCTTGCGCATCTTTTAAAACAAATTTTTTGAAAATTTGACGTTTTGTTACAAAGTCACGTGACCTTTTGTAACTGCATGTAAGCCCGAAATTCGCTAATTTTCGTGATTTGTGTACAAAACGTATGGAAATATCAGTTTTCATAAAAACAGATATATCATTGGCTAATTGGTCTTGTTTACCTTTTAGGTATTTGTTTTTGGAGTCAAAATGATTCAATTAAAGTTAGAAATAAAATAAAACAACAAAAACAATGAAAAACAAAAGTTAAAAAACAAAAAAATACATAAGAAATTATCAAAACAATAGAAAACATAAGGAATAACCGGGCTCTTCCAATTTTTGTTGTTGTATTATTATTCAAAATTGTCTAAAGAATATATGTAGTGAAAATCAATGTTTAATTATGGAGAATATATGATTTATGGGCAAAAATTAGAATTTTATTACCTTTTTTGCATAAATTACCATAAATATGCAAATTAGTGAATTTTTCAAAGAAAACAAAAATAACATGGTATTGTTTACATCTTACTTGAAATGCATGCAAGTTTTCACGATGATTGGGCATTTCAAGGCCAAGATCTTAAGGGGGGCATAATGACCCCTACGGAAAAAAACTTCAAATAGCCCGGACTTTTGTTAGGTTAAAGGGTGCCCTCTGCTGGCCACCTGCACCAGATTTCAGAGTGCAATCATGTTTTTTATTGTTTTTTGGGATGCCCTTGAGACATTTGAATAGGTGGCTTGCTTTCATACCAAAAATCCCACGGGAATTTTCAAGCTCCTTGACTAATATATGGGAAAGCGTGTTATGATTTGATCGACCAGAAATTTTAAATATATTTTCACGAAGAAAACAAATAATTGACACACTCATGAATATGCACCCCAACACAAACACAAATATTTCATTTATATTTAGCGTCATACACAGGTTTTACATCACCATATGCCACATTATGTATAATCCAACAACTTAACCTATTGCCAAGATTGAGTCCCGAGGGGCAAAGCTACCGAGGGCTAGGGCAGAGCTAAATAGGGAGGGTTTGGGAGGGGGTATCCCCCTCCCACGGAGAAGATTTTGCATTTATAAAATATGCGTATGTACTTTGTAGATGGCCCCATTCAGCGTGCATTGTTCGACGCGCCCATTCCATGCACGTAGTGCTGTACTTTTGTGGAATTAATGTACTTGACGAATATATATATCCCCCGGACAGACAGACAGTTTTACGTCGTATTATACCAGAACGGATCATTTCGTTGGGCTATGGTTATAATAATTTGAATGGATAAAACTTACTCCATCATGCCGTGTTTAAGACGGACAATTTTCTCTCTTCTGTTTATTTTTTCATTGGCACCTTTCTTGTTTCACTTTTTGATAAGAAGCAGGAATGAACATGACATTTATGACCGTGATTTCGTTCAACGTCACCCGGGTGGAATAAGCCAAGAACGTCCTGAGAATGCTGAGGGAAATGATGTTAAAGCCAATGAGACACGGAAACAGGAGAAGGAACCAGTGCGGAATTGGCACGTAGACATCCCCGAATACTTTCAGTTTAACTCCGAAAAATGCAAGTGGATGGAAGAAACTGGTTGGCGCCCTACACTTGATAAACATACCTATGGATACGTTATAAATCCTGCGGATAAATGTGACTGGAGTCATAATCGTGATCGGGGCAACACCACCTTGCTTATCCTAGTGTCTTCAGGACTGGCTAACATCGGGCGACGTGAGACTGTTCGCGAGACATGGCTCGGTTGGAGCATCAAGAACAAGCTGCCAACCAGAACGCTGTTCCTCCTCGGGTCTTCCCCGGACAAGGGGCTGATGGATGTCATCCGCAGGGAGTCAAATATGTACGGGGACATTGTCCAGGAGAACTTCATCGACGCCTACTACAATCTGACGCTCAAGACCCTCATGGCCTTTAAGTGGGCTGCCACCTTCTGCAAGGACGCCGACTTCGTCATAAAGATGGATGACGACGGAGTGCTCAACGTCGAGGCCCTGGTCAGGGACCTGACATCAGCCCCAGCTAAGTTCCGGAGGGATTATCTTGCTGGAATGTTCACTTCATTCATGGAACAAGTCAATAGGGACAGCAGCAGCAAGTGGTGCATCCCACGGAGTCTGTATTCTCCAGACACATACCCAATGTTTCCACGTGGTGCCGGGTACGTCTTCTCCATCGATGTAGCAGCAAAGCTGTACCATGCTTCGAAAGATATGTACAACTATCCGCTTGATGACGTCTTCGTTGGGCTGATTATGAAAAAGGTTGGTATTAATATGCGAAATCGGAATTCACTCAATACATTTTATGTCGAATTCAATTTAGAACCATATTACGTTAAAACAGAAGCGTCTCTCCTTGCGCTTAGAATGGGCCATCTGGTATGGGACGTATCACCCAAGAACGCAAAACTCTTGTGGGATGCTACCATAAACAATAGGTGGCTATTTCTGGAGGGGAATAGTACTTGTGGCATTAAATGTGTGGAAGAAGCTGAATATTTACCTTAAACTCAAAGCACAGTTTCATAGTGAAACTTCGTTTATGACACTTGACCGCGTTGACCAATTAAAAGTTCGTTGGAAGAAACGCTTTACTATAATTGTATTTTACGTTTGTTACACAATTTTCCACTCCATTTAGTTTCATAGTTGTCGACACGCATTTAATTAAGGCCCCGTTTAAACATAACATGAAAAGAGAGTGCTCCCCTAAACAGTTAATCATAATCTTATCTTAACCTATTCAATTGAAAATAAACTAACTGTCAATATAAATAAGTGATTGAAAATTAGCAAAGAAAAATAGGCTTGCCGGGAAATTGAACACGATTATTAAATAACTGTTAATTTATGGTGCTTGGATCAGCCCAACGTTTAAATGATTGCAACATATTTTTGAAAATCATTCTATATGTATTAATGATATGATTATACAATGAGTTCGCTCATGCAAATATCTTGGTGTAATAATTGATGAGAAATTAGACTGGAATAATCATGTTACTTATGTTCATGAAAAATGCTTAAGTCACTCCATCTTTTGAAAAGAATTCAGACTTTTATTTATAACTGAACAGCTTTAATGTTTCATAAATCATTTGTACAACCAAATTTTGATTATTGTAACGTTGTTTGGGGCAACACTATTACAACTAATCGCCATAAATTACAAACATTACAACAATGCTTTTTGAGAGTAGCAATTTAAATTGATTATATGTACCCAACTGTAGCCTACTATAGCCTTGTATAAACAAACTAAGCTAGATAAATTGGAACTCCGAAGGATCAAACAGTTAGCTCATACTGGTTAACGAGCTGTACATAGAAATTGTCCTTTATATATGAAGAGCTTTCTTCCAAAAGGCGCTATATCCACTTTTTCAACTTTCGAGGAAAACAGGTCTCTTTGCCCAACTTTGCACACGTGCCTATGGGAATATGAAAATTGAACTTTCTATATTTTGATTTTGAGTGAGTAATTTGTCGTCAAATGTGAATTCCTAGATAGCTACGTAGCTTATAAATGTAGATATATCGTTAACTCAATTTTGTTTATGGAAAGTGGATTTAGCGCCTTTTGGAACCGAGCTCTTCATATATATAAGTTATATTGTTAAGAGACGTGAGATTTCAAACAAGAACTGGTAAAAAGTTAGTGATTACTAGACCTACAACTATTATGGCAAAAGGAAAATTATTGTTAGAGGAGGGAAATTGTGAGACAGTCTTTCTGACGATATGAAATCGAGTCCATCGATTGAAATAAGTAAAAAGAAATTAAACTCATTACAAAAAGCTACTTTAATAATTGTGATGAACTTTTAGGACAATGAATTGTAAAAGGCTTGGGGCCCGGTGTAAGTAATCATTTCTGTTGGTGGGTGGGGATTTTTGTTTTATTTTTCTTTTGTACAGTGTATATAAACTTAGTTATATTGATTAGTATTGTTTTGTTCTTGTGTAAACAAAAACAAAAATGTCATGTATTTTTAATTGGACCCCTAAGAAAAACAGCTGTGCTGACTAGGGTGTTCCACCCATTTGTGGAAATAAAAAAATTAAAAGGTAAACAAATAAACCAAGATGTTTTTACACAATGCAGTCTGAAATTCCGTCCATTTTTATTTTTAGAAGGGTACATATCGTCAAATGTATTAAATGTAATTAAAGAACAATAACATTTCTCGATAGTCAGTATAAGCTGCAGGAATGAAATCACTTTAAGTTGTGAATTTTGAAATATGGTAATTTTGTCTTGAATTCGTGCTCAGTCAACCAGGAATGAATAATTATCTCCTTTTTTACATATAATTGTCTAAACTACCCAAAAGCTTTGTTGGTAAGAGCGAATATTTAAAACAATTTGTGGTCATTACATTAAAATGATTTGTTTAAGGGGTGACTTACTTTTTGTGTTAGGTTTAAATCATAGATTACAACACGAAAATTCGAAAATTGAAGAGTTGCACCAACTTATTCGAAATAGTCAATTTCATAGTGCCTCGAAACCTTTTGATAGCCTGCCAAAAAAGCTGGAAAATTATAATTGGCATTAACCCGTTTCTTCCTGGAACCGAGTTAATACGGGCCCTGTTTCACACACTCACACCCGGGAACCGACTATACTCGGTTCCGAAAATACCACACTCTAAAAAGCTATATTCTGAATGCAGACATACTGAATTTGTTATATCATTTGAAAGCTAATAAAATAAGCTATAGAAATATCTCAGACTTGTGACGTATCATGGGTTTTACAGCAATTGGTAACTGTATAAAGTATGTAATGTTACTTACAAAGTTGAAATAATTTCGTACAGCGGTGAATGTACGATGTACCGGCCAAAATTTAGAGAAATTGCGTTTCGCTTGGACAGGCAGTATTCCCATTACGCGTACAATAATAGTGGCAGCGAAATATTCCGTGCGTGCGCGCCATGCCAATAGAGATTGTACGTGATTATGTATGCATAGAGCTGTATATATGGGCAACTCCAGCGTCACGGACATTACAAATCAGAGAATTTTCATGACTTTCCAATGCCACTACTAATTCATACCTCTAACAAATGTCTAACTTTTATTTTGATTACAAAGCAATATCCTGGTTTAGTATGCAAAAAAAGTTTCAGAACATTTATCCAATTCGTTACTGAGTAATTCTGCAAAATGTGCGCCGTCACGGACATTACATCTTTTGGACATGACTTTTTGCATCCATATACATCTTTGCAAAAGTCTGTGAGTTCTGAGACCTCACAAAGGTGATTTAGGTATTTAATTATAGAACAGGCAATGATGAATTGAATCCAAGTTGTTTTGGGGGAAACGGGCCAGGCATATGTGATCTAGACAACAAAACATTGCGTCACGGACATTACATTTTCAGCGTCACGGACATTACACTTTTGTCCACTTTATCTAAACTCAGAAATAACCCGCAAAAAATGCTCCATTGTGCATGAAACTTTTTTAATTGTACATTTGATATGTAATCAAACAGTTTTGAAAAAAAAAATTATATTTCAATTTGTTTTCAATTAGCAAAAAATTATTTTAAAAATATTAATAAGTTTTTCCAAAATTATTGTAAAATTTGAAATTTTCAACAGAATGTGCAGTAAACAAGATGTTCAACTATTTAAAACAATATTATACACTTTTTAATCAGGTACAATGCTGTTTTGTGCCAACAAATTGTAAAATATAAAAAGTTGTGTACATCATGGGCATAACACATGGAAAATCATGGACTAAAAGTATAATTTTTGCAATTTGATCATACTTATGAGATTTAACCATCTCTTTCTCCTCCCAGTAAGTTATAGTCAAGTCTTTATTGATTATTGAGACATGCATGTTCAAATTAAGCAATGAATTTAGTTTTTATAAATAGTTCAGAGTACTGACTCAAAGTTCACTATCTGATTAACGATACAATTTATTAAAACTTAAACCAGGAAGGTAGTAGTGCCCCTGTTACTTGGGATTATCTTATTTCTTGGCTAAACTAAGACATTTACATAAGAACATAATGCTTGATATTTTTTTGCTCTGCTTTTTTATACTTTTCACTGTGTATGTAATGTCCGTGACGCAGCCGTGACGTAATGTCCGTGACGCCATTCTGGACAAACCATCAAATATTTTAGTAAATGCTCTTGATATACTTTATGATATAACATTCTAGCTTTGCAAATGAATTTTGAATTAAATTTAATTAGGACTTCTGCCTCTACAAAAACTTTTATATCTAAAACGTCACGGACATTACAAATCAATGTTGTAAGAATCAAGATTTTATCCAATAACAGTTTTCAAAAAGTAAAGATTTTTACACAATTTCCTTTTCTATGATGTTAAAACAAAGCATAAACAAGACATTAGAAGTAGAATTATTGTTCTGAAGTGATCCATATTTTTAAATTCTATTTCACAAACAACGGATGCAAATTTCATCATTTCGGGGGGGTAATACATAAAATCTTTGTCCCAACTTCAATGGCCAAAAAAAAAAATATTCTGCATTGAATTTCAAACTTTTTTCCTTTAGTCATCAAAATATGGTCCTTCCTCATTACTATCCAGTAGTTAACAAGGCTGTCCCATGAGTTTAATTTTTCCATCCTTGGGTAACATTTTTCGTGGAATTGCCCATATACAGCTGCCTATCCGGATCTTCACTGTGGTAAAGAATATATTTCTATACAAGGTTACCGGCCTTTTGTGCGTGCACCACCACAACCGAAAAAATCGATTTCTCTGCACGCACACACGGCCGCTGGTCTTTTGTGTGGAGGCCTTGGCTCTTATAAGTGAAAAGAATCTCGTTTTGGGGGTCGATAGATGCGCTTTTATTTTCGGAAGCAACCGGTTAATTGTTTAAAAATCAAAAAAATCAAGCCAACGCTTTTGTAAATTCACACAAATCGTAATATTGTTGCTCAATAATGTTTTTTTAAGCTGATGTACTCTTTCTGTCATATACGAAACAATAATGATCCTCCTGATCCTTTGTGTATGTTGTTTCAATGCTGTTTGTAAATTGTAATGATTTCCTATGATTTACCTCTATGTAAATAACTTAAATTTTGTAACTCTTTTATTGTATTCCTGTTTGTAACGAATAACGTATTAATCTATGTGTGGTTTACAGTCCAGTTGGAAAAAATAATTAAGCTGGTACTGTAGCAGGAATGTGTATTAATTGTATATATACCGTGATTAAATAAACAAAGAGACACATGTGATTATTACAATCTGTTTAACGAAGGTAAATGGCATGTCACCGTTACATCACAAACATATTTGAGTTACTTTGAGTGTACTAAAAGGGATAGTGCAGTTTTGGTCTAAAACTTATTAGTTATCAATAAAGATAACAGTTGTTATGCAATGTTGCTTTGATGGTAAAATACATATAAACTGTTAAGTAACAGGGCTGTTTCATTCAAAAATGTTCATGTTTGTTCTTATTCTTCTCAGACTAGCTCTAGATGGTAATCCGTTCATATGGAATAATTATCTCGAAACTTATAATGCTAGCTTGCCAAAAAGGAAGTATTTTTTAATTTTCCAGGTAGTTTTATGTTTGCCTCATATTGGATCATAATGAAAGCTACCGTTATTATTGGATTTCATTTGATTTATGATTAGAATTCACGTACAATAAACTCAATCTCGGAATGTATTGACAATTATTATACCTGCGTGTACTAGCCAAGTCAATGTCAATTAAAACCTCAAAGTATATAACACAATTGTGTTATTTTGGGGAAAAGCGTAGCGAATTCGGGCAAAGTCATTTCAGAGTCATTATTTGATAGAACATTGCAAGTCGTTTTGCAGAAATTCTTTAAGAAATGCCGAATTGTTCTCTTTTGTTTGACTGATGTTGTATCGCATAAGAATGGGTCGCTTCTGTAAATTTATCTCGCATTGCCATGATAACTCTTCCTTGTACTAATTGTTCAATGAACGATTTCATTTAAATCATATATAGTTTTTTTAGTTTGAATATTGAGGTGCAAGCTTTCTGGTGTGAAATAAACATGACGTGTAAAATATATTATGCTATACTGTATCGAGATGTGTATTTTTCTGGTACGTAGTCAAGATGTAGTCCCTTACAAGACGATGCGCTACCGATGATTATTAAGGGATCTTAACATGTAGCCATGTGCGAAAACTAATGAGGGTTTATACAATGCTGCCCTACTCTGACAAAAGAAAGGAACTCTGATCTTTTCAAAATCGACTACATGATGGTGAAGAAATTAATGTCACATGACCCCCAATTTTCGCAATAAAGACATATCAAAAGGAAGCAATTCTACAGATTTCCTCATAAAACAATGACAAAAGGAAGCAACTCTGCCTGTAATGTTCAGCCAATCACATTATCAGCTTGGAAGTGGCATTTATGCATTGATCTATGAATCAGGCAATCAGAGGGTTTCTGAAATCCTGCTCATGTTTCTGCTTGGCTGCAAATACTTTATTGACATAAATGAAACTATTGAAGAAAATTTTGAAGTTTGAAGAGGTTGGCAGAAATTATACACAATGATGTATGTGTGTTCGTGCGCGTGTGTGTGTGTGTGTGTGTATGTGCGTGTGCGCGTATGTTTGTGTGTGTGTATATATATATGTGTTGTGTGTGTGTGTTTGTGTGTGTGTGTGTGTGTGTGTGTGTGTGTGTGTGTGTGTGTGTGTGTGTGTGTGTGTGTGTGTGTGTGTGTGTGTGTGCGTGTGTGTGTGGTCTTACCTGGCCTACACTATGGGGTCATTGTACGTACAAATCGACGTTGTGGGGTTATTTTTACATTATGGGTTTAAACCCACAATGTCATTGGTTTCTTTTTGTATAAAATACGTTGTTGGGTTATTTTCACCAGTCTGCAAAAATAACTCCACACTGTTTTGTATGGAACTTGTATGTAATGTAAAGTGTATGTTATCATCTCGTTCATTTGGGTAGAAAAATGGCAACCCACAATGTGCACACACACGCACACACAACCCCGCAATGTTCATACATGACCATAAACCCACAATGTACCTTATGTAGTATATGTGTGTGTGCGCGCGCGCATATGTGTGTGTGTAGCAATGGCTCGTATTATTTAGGTGTACTGTTGCAACTAAAGAATATGAAATGAGACTTAGCAACAAAGACGATTATTGGGTTAAAATAGTTGGATGTATATACACACAGGTGATGATATTATACAGATATTGACTGTCTAGAGGGGCAATATAACATTTGAGATCCTCGAGGGAAGTTATATTTTTGTCGAGGGACATTATATTTTTCCGAAGCGCGTAGCGCTGAGGAAGAATATAGTATTCCGAGACAAAAATATAACTCCCCAAGGGAAATGAAATGTTATATGGTTCCCGAAGGAAAAAGTCAATATCTGTTATATTATGATGACCTATATAGATACAAATCAAGATAAATAGAAATTTGGTGTTGAAATAAAATTATGGACAAGGGAAAATCATGAAATTAAATCGAAATCCTTCCAGTAGAACATACGTGTTGTTATCGAAATGCTGCGCAAAATGCTCCTTTATTCGACCTTCCTTTCAAATTTACTTTCGGATCGCGCAATCTCCGTAGAAAGCTTGACAACGCTGCGCGTGCCAGGATGCTAATACGCGCAAATTGTTCATTGTCATACCTATTGTTACGTCATACCTCTGGATATAACGGCGTTATATTCAGAGGTATGACGTAATTTACGTCATGAATGAAAATATAACGCTTCTCATGTAGCGATGGTCACGTGACAGCATTTTGACCAATCGCACATCAGTATCTATATAGGTCATATAATATAACCAATTAAATCATGACAGGTATATACCTTGGTTGCCGTGTACCTATATCGGCTGGGGTAGTTTGAAAGTCTGCAGACCGGCTCTATTGACTCGTCAATTTGCTCGTTATTATTGTCTAGTTTAAATGGGCAGTACGCCTTTTGCAAGCCAAAATTTAAAAGTTGCGAGGTTAATTGTCTTACATGAAGGAAAATGTCATTTACCAGCTTTCCTGAAAAAATTACGGATTGAAACCTCCTTTTCGTGGAGTTATAAATGGTTATAAACCTCCAAATAATAAAACGCGCGACGTATTTTATCGTCCCATTCATGATCCTTCGCCCGTCTGTAAATTCGTTCACGTTAGCTACTGTAGCGCGGTGCTAATCGATCTCTCTGCACCGCCCAATCATACTCGGGGTCCGTGGCCGTGCCTGGCCCACACATACACACATTACAATACTGTACTGTTCAGCCTGCATTGCACTAGTTGTGTATGTCGAATGGTTTGGTTTGCGATGAGGTCACGAAGCTTAGCAAGCATAAATCAGAATAAAATATTCCAGACTATCTGTGAAGATTCCATTCTATAAAACAACTTCTACCTATGAATAAAGGAGTTTTTAAACCCCGTCATGTGACGCCATGTTTTGTATTTCCCTCACGTCCGCATATTGCGTGTATATCAAAACCCCGCGTCTGTAATTTCATTTCACAGACTTCCACGTCCCTGGTTATACTGCATGACACGTTTAGTGTTCCACAGATTTTGAGTGCACGCCAAACTGCCTGCGTTTGCCTTGAATCAATCAAGTACTGAAATATTCTTCAAACTTAAGATCTATTCCTTCTTTCTTTCATTTGAGATTGTTATTTTGTTGCATACATATAAGAAATTGTATCTATACACAGGTTTCACGTGAATAAGTTCATGACAGTTGTATTCTGACAATGAATCAGCTGAACATATCAAGTGACCGAAATGTAGTACATTGAAGAGAGGATATCGTTGCTATTTTTTCTTGGTAGTTTTTCCTTCATAGAAACTAAATTACAGCGTTGTTCAATTTAAAATTTCACATGGGTGTCATATTTATCCCCATGGAAGTTTTTGAGATGATTTGTAAAAGGCGGACTGTCCCTTTAAAATTTCTTTTCATGTGATATCGAGTTGAAAAAAAGGACAGGGGAGAAGATTAGTACAGGAGGCATACATTCGTGTTGAGATAAATGAAAGATCACACAATGATCTTCGTTATTTACTGCAGTGTTTTCTATTGTGTTAAGTGGGCCCTAAGGCACATTTTTCAACAACCGCTGTTTGACATATGAACCATCCAACTGTTGTTGAAAACATTCAACAACCCCAGTTGTTTAAAGTTTACACAACTGTTGTTTTAATTTGTTCTAGAACTGTTGTTTAGAATAAATTTCAACAATCCCGTTGTTGAAATAGCAAATACAAAACAAGATGTAAAAGCGGCAAGGGTAGGATTTGAACCGGGGGTCTTTGGGTTATAAGTCTCACTCTCTATCGACTGCGCTATCTCAGTTCGCTTGGTTTGCGAGGGGACAAAAGAGGTTTTGACGCGGTGATTTTGCCGTCGAAACTATTTAACACGTTTCATCAACGCTTGAACAATGGCCGCTTCACGCAACCATTCTTCATACAACTTATCATGCTACACCTAAAGTTATATGAAAAGATTTAACAATCATTTTTACACAGCGTTTTTTTTCACAGCGTTTTAACAGTGTATGCTATGTCTGGAGCCTGTATGGTAATTTAGTTTAGGTGCTGTGTAGTGGCTCGGGGTTGGTATAATCTCTACTTGGCATCATTATTTCTTGGTTACACATTTCGTTTTTGTTTGTTTGGTATGGATGAAAGCCATTATTCATGACAGTACCACTCTGTGATGGTACACCTTGGCCAACATAGTGACACACGTATGTTGTATTAATAATAAGTTTAATGATTATTATTCTGACAAGGAAAACAACCTTTAGTCGTGTCCTATTTTTCAAAATGTATTTGCGAGGGTTATTAGACAAGTGTAGTTTTTAAAATATTGTATTACTTTATATTGAATTTCAATGGAATAGAGACTGTTGGTTAGAAGCTTGTTTTGTGCACAGCAGTTTTGTGGGGCTTATAGGTGTTCTGTTAACCTTATTTTAATAGATACGGCAACAGTAGGATGGGTATTAAGATAAGCTTTATATTATTTGTATTTTCTTTTAAGGAGACCCACTTTAATACGCGGCGTGTGGTTTGCGGTTGCACCATGTATGAGGAGAGGATTGGTGAGTCCTGAGAAAGACTGTTGGTATTCTTTCTATAGGATAGTCCTAAAAATGAGTCTGGTAGTCCTAGAAAGGACTGTTGGTAGTATTGGAAAGGATAGCTGTTGGTATTCTTTCTTGGGCTTGTAGTTCTAATAAGCGCTACAGCGCCGGTATAGTTGTTGTGAGGAGAGGGTGGGTGGTAGGAGGGGCTCGACGTTTCGAACAGGTTGACTGTCCGTCGACAACGTATTAGAATAACATCTCGAGCAGCTTGGTTTGAAGAGGGAAAAAATAATATAAAATATTTTGAGCAATTGTTAAAATCTAATAAACGGAAAAGCATCATTTGGGTGTTGTAAAAATAAAAAGGGGAACTTGTTAGAGATAAGGATGACATTTAAAAGGCAATTAAAATGTTCTAAAAGCATAAAGGTAATGTAAGTAAAGATGAATGTTTAAAGGTCTTAAAACAAACGAAATTGAATAAAACCCCAGGAAATTATGGTTTTACAGTTAAAGGGATAGTTGAGTTTTGGTACAGAGAGTAAAGTGTAGGTCAAATTGAATGTTAGTAACCAAAACCTGCACCATCACATTCCCTACAGTTATAACTCCACCATGCTCGAAAGGAATACAAAATTACAAGTAAATACTAAGTAAAAAGCCTGTTATCATTTTTAAAAAGCTGTTAAAACTCAAAATAGCGATCTCTAAAAACTCATTAGTTTGAACAATTTTAAATGAAATATTGTGCATGAGATGTATTGTTGAAATAGTGATCAGATAGAGAGATAATGAACTATTTGAAAACTTTTTTGTAAATGTTTGAAAAGAGGAAGCATTTAAACAATTTGTTTAACGGCTGGTTCAAAATTATCAAATAATTGTGGGGCCCCACAATTATTACCAATGGTTTTGTTTATGGATATTTCAGCCATTTCTGAACCGATTTTGATCAAATAAAGTTTATTCTGTCATTAAAATCGTATGCTCTTTAGAAATCTGACACTCAGTTTTGTATTATCTCACAACAAAATTTATTTTGCGTAGCGCCCTCTTTACAAAAACTCAACGTTCCCGTTAAAGGGGCAGGAAAATCAGCCCTTTGACTTACTGGATGTGATGAGAGCATAACTCCTGTCATTGTTAGTCACTTATTTCGTCTTGAATATTCCCGGTTACAAAAATAATCAACATTTTATGAACCACTGTCGTCTGCTTTCAATGCACACAGGAGGCGGCCATTTCTTTTACTTCTCGCGTTGAAATGAGGTGGCAGGCGTAGAATTAGCGGGTTACGATACGCTATTGTGCTCTCCCTATTGTCCCCGCCTGCCACCTCATTTCAACGCGAAAGTGGTCCATAAAATGTTGATTATTTTTGTAACCGGGAATAATCAAGAGGAAATATGTGACTAGCAATGACAAGAGTGAGTCTCATCACATCCAGTAAGTCAAAAGGCTGGGATTTCCTGCCCCTTAAAATTTTCTTGTAATTTCTGGCCAGCTTTGGGAGATTTGTAAGTTGAAGTATTAAATGAAGCATATGAAAATTGGGAGTTGGCGGCGTTTTCAAAAACAAGGTGTTATTACTTTGATTGAGAAAGAGGCGAAATACACTTTATATATACAAAATTAGAAACCCATTACGCTTTTGAACGTAAATGATGAATTGTTATCCAAGGTTTTTGCAAAGAGGATGAAAGAGGTTTTAAATGAAATAATGAATTGTGATAAGGTTGGATATAATTATTCATGTTTCAAGAAACAACCAACTTATATAACATGTCATATGGATGTCCAATTAAAAACATTGGCCCTACATCAATTTTACAACCATTTAGGCGTCTTGTCATTTAAAAACGCCGCGGCTTTTACGGGCTTTCCTGATAATCCGACATTGTGTTGAAATCTCGATTAACATGCATTAGAAAGCTGAAACTGAACGCTTCAATTTTTTTTCAAAATAAAGACGAAGTCTTAAATAGAGCACGATATCCAGGTGATTATATGTGGCGCAGCGGTCCGGCTTGTCCTTTGACTTTCTCAGTTTTACGATCACAAAAGACGGATTATCAAGCTAGGCTCGTACTTTGTCCCAGGCTTGGCGAGTAATTATGTGATATCAAAAGACGGATCGATATTGCTTTCCACCGCGCGACTGCGCCTTACATAATCACCCGGATATCGTGCTATTCGTCCTTTCTTTTGAAAAAACTTGAAGTGTTCAGTTTCAGCTTTCTAGTGGATGCTAATCGAGATTTCAACACAAAGTCGGATTATCAGGAAAGCCCATGAAAGCCGCGGCGTTTTTAAATGACAAGACGCCTTACCAACCTCTTAAATTGCTACCAGTTCCAACATCGGCGCGATATTAGGTCGACGTCATATTGGAGATGTCATATTCATGTCGGAATATTGATATCGGCTCAACATCGATTTCATGACTATTTACCGACTTGTGTCATTGCTGCCAATTCTAACATCGGCGCAATATCGGCTTGACGTTATATTTGTGATGTCATATTAATGTCCAATTGAAAACATCGGCCCGACATCAATTTCACACCAATTTACCGACCTCTTAAATTGCTCTCAGTTTCGACATTGACGCGATATTTGCGCGACGTGTTATTTGAGACGTCATTTTTATGTCAGCATAATGATATCGGCCCGACATTCAATTGCAACCATTTCTCGACTTTTTGCATTGCTAAAACCTCCGACGTAAATTTGACATTGGCGTAATGTTGGGGCGACATCAGTTTGCCGACCGCGATATTGCCAACAACCTGCCGACAACTGCCGACATCGGCACAACGTCAGGTGGCTAGCTTGGACATTGTTTTAAAAACTTCACTGATAACCCTCGCAAATACATTTTGAAAAGTAGGACACGACTAAAGGTTGTTTTCCTTGTCAGAATAATAATCAAGAAACTAATTATCCAACAAATACAACTTACGTTTGTCACTATGTTGGCTAGGGTGTACCATCACAGCTTGGTACTGTCATGAACAATGGCTTTCATCCATACCAAACAAACAAAAAAGAAATGATGCCAACTAGGAATTATACCAACCCGAAGCCACTACACAGCACCTAAACTAATAACAGGCTTTTCAGAATTTGGGTTTATTGTCGTTATGCATTTCTATATGTTCAGGAATGCATAACGACAATAAATCAAAATTCGTAATGAAGAGCTTTCTTCCAAAAAGGCGCTATATCCACTTTTTCAACTTTCGAGGAAAACAGGTTTCTTTGCCCAACTTTGTACACGTGCCTATGGGAATAATTATGAACATTTAACTTTCTCTATTTTGATTTGTAATGAGTAATTTGTCGTCAAATGTGGATTCCTAGATAGCTACGTTGCTTATAAATGTAGATATATCGTTAACTCAATTTGTATGGAAAGTGGATTTAGCGCCTTTTGGAAATGAGCTCTTCATTAATAGGGCCATACATCCTCAACTCGTTCCAACCATTACACAAATTCAATAAAAACAGTGAATAAAGTTGGATTATATTTTTTCAAATAACCTAGCCTGTGGCCCACTTAACACAATGGAAAACACTGCAGTAAATAACAAAGATCATAGTGTGGTCTTTCATTTATCTCAACACGAATGTAGTGTACTAATCTTCTCCCCTGTCCCAGTAAACTAATTCGTTCAGATGAATGTAATCTAAAGAGATAAGGAATGAGTACCACTTTGAAAAATTACCGAAAACACATGAAGTTGAAAAATAATTTTATCTTATTAACCAAGCATTTAGAGCAGACCAAACTTGTTAAATTATACAACATGTACAAACCAAATGCAATAAACTTTGTGGTTCTTTTTTAACAGAAATTACAAACAGGATAATTGTGGATGCCGATTTTGAATAAATAATCATTCGTCGCCAGACAACGGTGGATGAATTTAAATTGAAATACACAAATATATCATTTCAAATCTATTCTGCCATTCTTTACATTCAAGTCATGTGACCATTTTCAATTTTTACGGGGTTATAATATATATAATGCGACCAAGCAACAACAAAATTATTTTGTGTAGCGCCCTCTCTACCAAAACTCAACTATCCCTTTAATGTTGATGATTATTCTATAGTAAAATGAATTTTGGATGCAAATAATACATTTATAAGATTTCATTGGTCGCGGGGAAGGGTGACATTCTTTACTTTGTTGAAAAAGGGAGCGTACTGAAATTGAATTTTTATTATTTATATGAAAATAATTATATTATACAAAATTTGGAGATGTTAAAATGGTAGTTTGATTTGATGTATAGTATAACTATCATATTGAAAAGAATATGGAAGCTAGATAAATGAGATTTATTTGTATTTTGTTATGTCAATTCATTGTAAAATGTAACCAGTGGAAGACAATTTTCTATGAAATGATCATGGACTTAATAAGTTTCAATTCAATTCAATTACATAAGAGCATTGCAGATCTACTAAGTAATTTAATGTTACTTTTGCAATGAATATCATTTAATTTGATACTTGTATCATAATTATGTGATGTTGCTGTTAATTTGGAGATATGCTGGTTGTTTCTTGAATAACAATTTATAATTTGTTATATATAAAGTGTATTTCGCTTCTTTGTCAATCAGAGTAATAACACAATAACGCAAACTACCCCTTCCCAGATAACAATGCGACGTTGGCCTAAAGTCGGCTATGGTGGGCATCGTCACAGTCGGCAAGCCAACGTTGGCCCAACGTTGGCCCAAAGTTAGACTTACAATCACATTTTGGCAGTCGGCAAGCAAACGTTGAACCAACGTTGAGCCAACGTTAGAGCGGCAAACACAAGTTGACTGTTGGCAGTCTAACGTTAGGCCAACGTTAAGCCAACTACCACATTTTGTCAATAAGTATTGTTGGGAATTGGATGGCTAATTTACGTTAGACCAACGTTGGGTGATTGTTGGACGAACAACCATATTTTGGCGTTCGGGAAGCCAACGTTGGGCCAACGTTCGGCCACTACCCATTTCGTCAATCAGTGCCGTTGGATATTGTTTGGCTAAATGACGTTATACCAACGTTGGACAAACAACCACATTTGGGTGGTCGGCAAGCCAACGTTAGGCCAACGTTGATCCTACTACCACATTTTGTCAATGACTGTCGTTGGATATTGGTTGGCTAATTGACGTTGGAACATCGTTGGACGAACAAACACATTTCGGTAGTCGGCAGGCTAACGCTGGACCAATGTTGAGCCTCCTACCACATGTTGTCAATCAGTGACGTTGGATATTGGTTGGCTAAATGACGTTAGACCAACGTTAAACAAACAAACACATTTCGGCTGTCGGCAAGCTAACAATGGACCAACGTTGAGCCTCCTACTACATTTTGTCAATAAGTACCGTTGGATATTGGTTGGCTAATTGACGTTAGACCAACGTTTGACGAACAACCACATTTTGGCTGTCGGCAAATTTACTTTGGGCCAACTACAGTATTTTGTTAATCAGTGCTGTTGGATATTGATTGGCTAATTGACGTTGGTCCAACAATGGGTGAACGTTGGACGAACGACCACATTTTTGCGGTCGGCAAACCAACGTTGGGCTAACGTTGAGCCTACTAACACATTTTGTCAATGAGTGCTGTTGGATTTTGGTTGGCTGATTGACGTCGGACGAACAACCCAGCGGTCAGTAAGCCAACGTTTGGCCAACTTTGTGCAAACTTTAATATTTTACCAGCGCCGTTAGAAATGTGTTGGCTGATTGACGTTTGTCCAACGTTTGGTCAAGGTTGGATGAATACCTATATCGATTGCAACCACGTAATTGGCCCAACGTCGGCTATGGTCGGCATGGTCGTGGTTGGCAAGCCAACGTTGAGTTAACGTTGGGCCAACTACAACATTTTGTCAATTAGTGCCGTTAGGTATTGTCGGGAAGCTGACGTTGGGCCAACGTTGAATCATGATGAACATTATGGCACTCGGCAAGCCAAAGTTTGGCCAACGCTGGGCCAACTTTAAACCAATACCCACATGTTGGCAGTCGGCAGGACAACGTTGGTCCAACTAATACAGTTTGAGAATGAGTGCTGTTGGATATTGGTTGGCTAATTAACGTGGGGAGAACGCTGGGTGAACATTGAAGCAACATCTACACTTCTGCAGTCGGCAAGCCAACGTTGGGCCAACTACAACATTTTGCCAGTGAGTGCCGTTGGATATTGGTTGGCTAAATGACGTGGGGATAACGTTGGGTCAGCGTTGGATCACCAACCACACTTCGGCAGTCGGCAAGCCAACGTTGAGCCAACTTCAATATTTTGTCAATGAATGCCGTTGGGCCGATGTTGTACCAACTTTGTACCAACAGTCACATTTTGGCAGTCGGCAGGCCAACGTTGGGCCAATAACCACATTCAAGGCCCTGTAGCAGAAATAGATACAATCGGTTGTAAGTTACAATTGATTATAAGTCAGATCATGTGTTCTAAATGCGCCAATCTGATTGGTTGAAACGCGCAGATTTCCTGTCTTACAATTAAGGCCCAGTCCCATACTGACGATTTTCACGGCGACTCGCAACGACTCGCAACGATTTACTAGAACGAATCGACTAGATTTAGCCACGATTTAGCAACGAATTGGGAATAATTGTACTATACGGCGAGTCAAGACGAATATTCGTTCTTCGTCGTTGTTCGACGAGTCAGTTCGTCCTTATTTTGTCTTTAACCATTGCGGTAGAAAATCGTGGCAGAAAAAAAGTTGTGGTCCCATAGTGGCGATTTTTACGGCGATTCGCAACGAATTATCGTTCGTGGAGAAAATCGCTTGAGTCGTCGCGAGTCGTTGTAATTCGTTCTTCGAACCGTTGCGCATCGCGAAGAACGCCATGATTCGTGTTAGCACAACGAATGTTTTGAACTGTTCAAAACTATCGCCATGTCGCAACGATTTCCTCACATTATTTGTATGGAACAATCGGGCAGTGCACAATATGAACAATCGGACTTGTTTGAGTCAGTTCCATGGGCGTAGATCTGTCATTGATACCATTCAACATGGGGATGATCTATTCATAGTTATTACGTAAGTCTCTACGCCAATGGTCAGTTCAAAAACGGAAAGCGGCGATCTTCACAACGAAGCGATACGAGTCGCAACGAATTGCAACGATGTGGAACGACTTGACACGAATATGCAACGGTAAATACAATGATTTTGGGTGAAAATCGTTGTGGCGTGGCGATTGTTTTGAACAGTTGAAGACGGCGATTTTGGCTCCGCTTTCATGATTTTCTTCACGATGCGCAACGGTTTTGGGGGAAGAACCGATACGATGTAAGGCCTGGTCACACAGGACGCGACTAGACCCACGAATGCAGTACGCATTGGTACGAATCTATGGCTAGCCGTTTTAACATTTATTCCTATTTCTTGATATCAAGAATTCAATTCTTGATATCAAGAATTACCATTAGTTAACAACAGAAAACTATTTCTTGATATCAATAATTCCATTTCTTGATATCAAAAATTCCATTTCTTGATATCAAGAGTTCGATTTCTTGATATCAAGAATTGAATTCTTGATATCAAGAAATATTAATAAATGTTAAAACGGCTGGCCATAGATTCGTACCAATGCGTACTGCATTCGTGGGTCTAGTCGTGTCCTGTGTGACCAGGCCTTAAAGGCAACACGACAAGCGATTTTCTCGACAAATGTCAAATCGTTGCGATTTGCCGTGGAAATCGTCAGCATGGGACTGGGCCTTAAATTGTGACTTACCGTCGTTTGTATATCTTTCTGCAACGGAGCCCAGGTCAATGAGTGTCGTTAAATATTGGTTGGCTTAATGACATTTGGCCAACGATGTACTGATAATAACAGTAATAATAAAAATGATGACTACTTCTAGTAATTATAATAATAACTAGACTTGAATTCGTCACTTAGACGAATTAAGGTGATACGTACTGAAATTATGTAATATGATGATGTCATAAAATCTAAATGGCTAAAGTTTGATATGAAATCGTATCTACAACTCGTGTTCTTTCTGAATATGAAATAATAATAGGGTGTATCCATACGTTTAAAGAAGTCAATATAAAAGGCCATGTTTTTACCATATTTTTAAATTTGAGCGCGAGCATGTATCTTTATTATTTGAAGCGCTCGTATTCCCCCATAATGCATCTAAAATTACTGAAATTAGATGGAAGTGTTGAGGGGGTATCAGAGTCCAGAGTAATGAAAAAATAAATAATTTCTCTAATCCGCGCGCACTGGACAGTACGACACCCGTAAGTAAAGCGTAAAATTTGATTTGAACTGGTTAAACTAATTTATATCTTTTGTCACAATTTTTCATAGATTTTTTAATTGATTTATTTATTGAAAACATGATTTTAAAAAAGAACTGAACTCAATGAACTTGCACGATTACTTATTGACGATGAGTCTTATTGTCATATTCTTAAACTCCCTAAGGCATTGACGTCGCCAGTATCTAAACGATGTATTAATGACTCGAAACTCCCCAGTTATACATCAAAGCAGTGCGTTTGGTAAATCATATATAAAATTCTTCTTTCAGCTTAAGGGGATGTACAGTATAAAGGTTTAGGATTGTCCACATCCAGACATTTGAATTAGAACTCTAGTGGTTCTCTTATAGAGTGTCTTATGAAGTGTTTTGGTATTACCAATTAAAGTATGGAACAGGTTTTTTTTCGAGTGTCCCTTTTGTTACAAAGACTAGAGGACCCGTGCAAATTGCACGTACCATAGAATCAAATGTTCAGTAACACGGCTCTAAACAATTTCTGAACCTGGTTTTATACTACTAATTATGAAAATCAAAGAAAGTTGTTTACAAAACACAGCCACACTGACAGGTTTCCAACATACATATTTTGTAGATCTGACAGCGAACAATCTACTGCATTGCATATCCATGCACAACCGGCCGCGGCTACACAACACACTGTAGGTATATGTGCACATCAGGTGCCGAGCGCACAATTTTACAAATCATCGTTCCAAAACCTTCCAAAACCACGACGAAAAAATACCAACAAACGGCCAAAGAAATCGACTACCGTTTGATGTAATTTGATACCCTTTGGCTATTACCTCACTAAAGGTAGTAGCAATCATAAGTACACAGATGAGGGTCATACCTCAAGGCATGGTGATTTGTATAGCCGGAAAGACAGACAGACTCTCCTCTCTTAGTAGTATAGATATAAAGTGGACATTTTGGGGCTCAAAATGTAAAAAAAAAAATCAACTTCCGTTTTATGTAATTTAATACATTTTCACCATTACCTCACTAAAGGTAGTAGCAATCACCAGGTGAAAGATGAGGATCATACCTCAAGGCATGGCGATTTGTATAGTCGGACAGACAGACCGATTCTCTTCTTTTAGTAGTATAGATATATTACGATTGAATGTTCAGATTTATAACTATCCACTGGAAAGTTATGAATGTACAATACAACACGTGAACTTCAAAAAGGTGAATACTCTGGTTTTCACCTCTTCTAATAATACAAATAATAAATGTTTCTTTTATAGCGCATTTCAAAACCGGAGGAATTCTCAGTGCGCTTTCGAACCAACCAAGTGCAAAGCTCTAACAATCTCTCGAAAGAGAATACCAACAAGTTTTGACTTGTACTTTGGGGACACCAAACTAACTGAGACAGAAGAACTGGTGATCTTAGGAGTCACGGTCGACAGGAGGCTCACCTGGTCAAAACACATTTCGAACATAACGACAAGAGCTGGACAGAAGCTGGGAGCGCTTAGAAGAGTGGCAACGAAGCTAGATGTTTCTGGGAGAGCAATGGTGTACAATGCTCAGGTACGCAGTGTCATGGAGTATGCTTCCTTGTGCTGGCTGAATGCTTCGGCTACTACACTTAGACTGCTGGACCAGATCCAGATTAAAGCCCTGCGCATCATTGGTGTCGATGAAGAGCAAGCACGCTTGAACCTGAATATTCCCGCTCTTCAACACAGAAGACAGGTAGCTGCCATGACTGTTCTCTACAAGATGCACACCAGCCAATGTCCCTCTGACCTGAAGATGATGCTTCCTCAACCTTACATCATTAGACGAACAACCCGCTCAAGCATGTCAATGCCGAGTCATGCGTTAACGGAACCAAAGTCAAGAACCCACTCAACTGGCAGGAGCTTCATTCATACTGCGGTCACTGTGTGGAACAGCCTGCCAGAGAACATAGTTGGTGTGATCAACGAAAACGGAGCTTAATCCTTCAAGAAACGTGTACACAAGCATCTTTTGCAGAAGACGTCAAGTATCTGAGGGTATTCTGAAATCTTAAGCTGCTGTGAACCATTGATTGGCCTATATGGATGTCTTTTATAGTGCTCTTTGCCTATATTAGAATTTTGATTTATATCTCGCCTTATGGGCTATTGTTCACTATAGCGTATTATAAAAATTAAAAAAACATCACAAAAACTTATAATCTGCGTTTTACATTTAAACTTATGTCTACATACGTCAAATAGCATAATTTAACTGTGTACAAATCAAAGTGCATCTTAAATTACAAAATAAGTCAACAATTAACATAAAGAAAAGATGTAGCTGCAAGCTTACCAGCAGACTAATGTATATCAGTATCAGTATAACAATGGTAGGAGCAAACAACAAAATTATACAATTCATAATTACAAATATGCCTCTTCTCAGGCATATTGGGAGTTTGCGTCACCTTACAACAAATATGTGGGGTTGGTACGCTCGTGATTTTTCTCCTTGCCACATGCACAAAAAACACAATAATATTAAGTTCTCTTTTTAAATGCCTCAAGGCACTACAGATTGAAGACAACGTTTACGTACTAATTTTCACTAATTTAACTGTCATCATTTGTTCAGACATTTTTAAATTGATATATTTACTGTCAACATGATACAAGAAGAACTGAACTCAATGAACTTGCACGATTACCTATTAGCAATAAATCTTTAGAAATGTCATATTATTAAAATATCTAAGGCATTGACGTCGCCTGTATTAAAACGATGTATTGTATTCATGCCCCAAAATTCCCCAACTATGCATCATAGCAGTGCGTTTGGTAAATCAAATGTGAACTTCCTCTTTCAGCTTAAGGAAATCTAGAGTTAGATTGTCAAAATCCAGACATTTCAATTATAACTTTATAGTGATTCTTTTATAGTGTTGTATTCGTATTACCAATAGAAACATTGAACATATTTTGGTTTTTTTGAATTTCCCTTTCGTTAGAAAGATATAATATTTAGTACGATTGAAGTGTTTGGATTTCTAACTATTCATTGGAAAGTTACGACTGTACGATACAACACGAGAGCGTTATAGGGCGAATAGTCATACTTTCAGGTTTTCACCCCTTCCCAGGCATAAATTGCATTGGGAATATCATATTGGGAGTTTGTGTCACCTTACAACAAATATGTGGAGTTTGTACACTCATGATTTTCTCCGTTCCGCAGACACAAAAAACACATTATAAGTAGTTATCTCTTTAAAATTTGCCCCAAGGCATTACAGAAGTCTGACTGTACGTGCTAATATCCACTGATTTAATAGTCAGAAAAAACAGATTCTTGAATTGATATATTTATTATCAACATGATTAAAAAGAACTAAGCTCAATGAACTTTCATGATTACCTATTGGCGATAAATCTTTAGCAATTTCATATCATTAAGCTCCCTAAGGCATTGACGTTGCCTGTATCCAAGCAATGTATTCATGCCCCACAATTCCACGGCTATTTATCAAAGCAAGGCGTTTGGTAAATCAAATGTAAACTTGCTTTTTCAGCTTTAGGGGATCTGGTAAGATTGTCGAAATCCAGATATGCTATTAAATTATCTCGTGTTTCTTTCATAGCATGTTGTATTAGTATTACCAATATAGGCATGGTACAGGTTTTTTTTTTTTTTTTTTTTTTTCCCCCTTTCGTTAAAAGATGATATTACGCTTGAAGTGTTTGGATTTCTAACTTTCCATTTGAAAGTGATGACTGTGTTCAAAGTCGGTGCAACGAGTTTGCGAACATCACTCCGCATCTTCGTTCATTAATCGGCCATAAACCATCCTTTTAACGTGATTTTGTACACATAACTTACACCTATTATTAACTATTCATCACTTTTTTCTAGCTACCTACATATAAGTCACGGTGTAGATTTTAAAAGTCCCGCGCTTATCTATTAATAAATAACAATGCTGCTCTACATCACCGCAAATATTTAGGTTACACACAATGTTAATCTTTCCGGAATATGAAACATAAGTTAAAAAATGTATTATCGCAGCTCAAACCAAAGACCTTAATGTAAAAAAGAAATCATAATATGTCAAATTTCTATCAAAACTACACGTTTTTGTGATTTAAGGTGATACGTACTGAAATTACGATAATTGATATTGATTTTCAACGTGTAATATGTAGACGTCAGAAAATCGAATTGGCCAAAGTTTTATATGAAATCGTATCTACAGCTCATGTTCTTTCTGAATATGAAATAATATTTGGGTGTATCCGTACGTTTAAATAAGTCATGGGAGAATATAAAAGGGCATGTTTTTACTATATTGTGAAAATATGGGCGCGCGCATGTATCTTTATCTTTGAAGCGCTTCTATTCCCCTATAATGCATCTAAAATTACTGAAATTAAGTGGACTTGTTGAGGGGGTATCAGAGTCCAGACCAATGAAGAAAAACAAATTGTCTGATCCGCGCGCACTGTACAACACGCGTACGTAAAACGTAAATTTTGATTTTAACTGTTTAAACTAATTAATATCTTTTGTCATAGTGCAAAAAATGTCATTTATTTATTATGATTCTTTTAAAAAAACAATCTAAGCTACAATATGCTACAATTTGGGAAAAAAACAATAACAACAAAAATCCGAGATACGGTCAAAAGTGCATCATCATTCCAAACAAGATTTATACAAAATCGACAAAAAGTCAAATTTAGAACTTCAAACGTGCCATAGGACGAGGTTAAAACATCCAATGAACCCAAATGATATATGATATCATATGTACAACTCATAAACTTTCCACATATAACAAAACAATTTGGGGCTATCCATTCGTTTAAAGTTATGGCCGAATATAGAAAGGTATGATTTTACCGTTTTTTGCCAACTTGCGCGCGCGTGTAATTTGATTTTGACGCACGCCTACTTCGTTGTTATAAGTCAACAATGACTCAAATTGTCAGGGTGTGTTGAAGGATGTATATTAATTAGGATTTTTTTTTTTTTTTAATTTCCGTTATGCGCGCAAATATAAATAATATCAGATAACCCCCCCCCCCCCCCCCCCTATCAGCATATCAAATATAAAGTAGCTTTAAAGGGCAATGGAACCCAAGCAAACTGTTGCTTTCATACACTTGAAGAGATTAGTGAGGAATAATCTCTGAACGTTAGAGCCTTATCGGGCCATAAACACAGTCTGTTAATGAATCACTGTCATGCGGTGTTCCTCAGGGCCAGGGTCTGTTCTGGGACCGACTCTATTCTTATATGATTTGCCTAACTCGTCAAAATATTTTAATTTAAGATTATTTGCAGATGACTCTAATTTATTCCATACGTTTATTCTAGATGAAAGACATGTTGATTTGACAAAAGTGTGCATGAATATGAAGGATATTTTTAAATGGTGCAATGCCAACAGATTGACAACCAATGTGAACCAAAATAAATATATTATATTTCGAAATAAACGAAGACAATTCGTAATATCGGGTCAGCTGTTAATTAATGAAAATATACTAGAATATGTGGATTCAGCATCGTTTCTTGGCATCATTATTGATACACATTTTACTTGGAAGAGACATGTAAATAATGTGTGCAATATGAATTTTATATAGAATAAGACATTTTTGTTTCGAGAAAAACCCTTGGTTATGCTTTATAATGCATTCATTCTTCCACATATAACGTATGGTCTAGAGGTTTGGGGTCCAGCAAATGAAACAAATTTGAATTTTGTGTTCATTCTTCCCAAAAGATTCGCACGGGTCTTAGCGTTTACAGATTATAGACATCCATCAGGTCTACTATTTCTTTAATTAAAACTGTTGTACATTTTTAAGCAATATACGTTATATGATTTGCGTATTCATGCATGATTTGATAAATAATAATCTACCTCATAGATTCATTGATTACTTCTCAATAAATGATCATCTGTATGAAACGCGGAATAAAAAGAAATGTTATATAAACGTTATAAAAATTTGAACAAACGTTGGAAAACAATCTATATCATATTCAGGGCCACATTTATGGAACCAACTACCGATTAGCTTTCGCCAAGCACTAATAAAACAAAGGTGTGAAATTTGGGTATAGGAAGTGAAGGCAGCATGGCTTTTAGGGTTAGGCTTAGGCCTATACGTCTTATTAGAGCCCTTGTGAATGATAATTATGCTTGGTTAGACTTGCCTTTGGGTAACTTCTGCCGGGTAAACAGGGCAATGAGATCAGGCACCTGTCCCCGGTAGGGCTAGATTAGTCACAGAACATGCTGTATTTGATTTCCTTTTATGTTATTTTATGTACATGTACACTCTTTTGGGATAGCACCTTTCAGTTGTATTTGATACAGTAATTAATGCGCAGTATAGTATGCTGAACCTTCCTTTCTTCTATTTCAATTTCTTACAGCGCATTGAGACATAATGTGATATGCGCGTTATAAATACGCTATTATTATTATTATTATATGAGAACCGCTATTTCAAGTAATTTTGGGGGGGAATTTTACAATGTTACTAGGTCCCTTTTAGGAACATATCTCAATGCAAATAAACTGAAAAATTAAATGTCCGATCCGGTTCTAATGAGCACGCAATTTCAAATGACACACGTAGGGCTAAAGATAATTAGTCAGTCCTGATGGGAAGATATCTATATTTCGACCGAATATCAAAAAGAGGCTAATTCATATTTCGTTCAAAGATGAACGTGGTAAAAATAATTTACACTGTCAGATGATGTCATAACAAGCATTCTATTCTGGAGAGCTTAGCAAACCGAAGAAAAGTATTGCTCAAATATTTTAAATTATACACAACATATTAAAGGTGTACCTGTAAAGTGTCTAACTCCACAAAAATTACCTTGAGCTACCACATTTCTCTTCTCCCGTGTTGTTTAGCTTATGGTACGAGAATAATAAAAACGGGTTAGATCTTTTAAAATGCCCCTTTTGTATAAAGATATCTATCATTGATAATAATTCAGCTCAAGAGCGTCTACAGACGGTCATAAGCGTCATATTGTTAATTAGTTGTAAAAGATAACGCAAATTTTTGCTTTTTAACCAGGAAAGCAGTGTTCTTTTTCAACGAAACTTTCGCACATTATTCAGACATGTTTAAGACTGATTTTGATTTAGGAATGAAGTCTCAAATGTAATTTTGGGCAATATCTGACACTTTACAGGTTCACCTTTAAATGGATCTTTGTTGACATGTTCAATGTGATGAATGGCTGATACAATGCGTCTTGTTGTAATCTTATATGTCCACTGGGTATTATGTATACATTTCAAGGTAAATTGTCGTTATATGGCCGAGTATAGAGCAGCAATGGAAAGTAACATACACTAATTCATGGCACTGACTTTGTGCACTATTTTTTTACGACTATCCAGTGGAGGGTTTAACAGCTGAACATCTGAATCGTATATATCTTTTTAATGAAAGGGAAATTCGAAAAACCGAAACCTTTACTATGTTTCAATTGCTAATACAAATACAAGATATGAGGGAACCTCTAAAAGTTCAATTGGATTGTGAGGTTTTAGACAATGTTACTATATCCATTTAAGGTCAAACAATTTACAAATTTGTGATGTGTACACGAATACAGATAAACAGATGTCAACATAAATTTGCATGTGATTTATGGAGCCTTTATGGATCATATTGAGTTGTGGCATGTCTAATAAAAGTTATTTAAATTAACATGATCCGGTGTCATGTTCGCATAATCCCTTGAAAAATTAGTCTCACGTTTTAATTATCCTTTTAAAAATCATCCGAAAATAAATACATAAATCTCTTTTTTTTTAGCTACACAAACAAAACAAACACGTTTAATATGGGGCTGTAGTAAAAAGTTAAATAAAATGTAATTCGTTTCCAGATCATCTTTGGAAAATAATTTTCCACCTTTTGATCATTTATAAAGATGCTTTCACACTTTAACCCTTAAATGGCCGGGGCATAATTGCCCGTTTCGCGATATACCTAAATACAAGCCGTGAAGATGTCGGGCCTTCACGTAACGTTTTGGTTGTGCATTGTACAAATACCGTTGCGAAGTCATGTGATCCTTCGATCTCGCATTTTAGCCGGAAATGGCTTATTTTCGTGATTTATGTACAATACACATGGAAGTATAGAGTACAGAAGTCATGACGCCATAAAACACTTGTTTTATAATTTTTTTATTTGAACTCCATTTTCCATAAGAGCATCAATAATAATGTCCAAATACCGAAAACCAATTGAATATATTACGTATTGGCTGAGATATGCCCATCCGAATGAATTTTACTTCAATGGGCAATCAGTGTTATAGGGCACTGGTTCATAAAGTTATGAACCAGTGCACTATAACACTGATTGCCCATAGACTAAACAAATCATTCATGTGGGCATATCTCAGCCAATACGTAACCTATTAAATTGATTTTCGGTATTTGGACATTATTTGTTATGCTCTTTCTGAAAATGAAGTCCAAATTTGAAGAAAAAAAAAAAGGATGTTTATGACATCATTGATGACATCACACTTCACCACTCTATAGTCGTTCTTACAACTCTGGTTATTTGGTCTTGGTCTTGAATTAAGATTTTCTTTTTGTATTTTCAATATAGTAGCTTGAAATAAACTTTATTATTGTAACAACTTCGTATGAATCAAATATGTGGTATATAATCATCACAACGATTATCTACCCCTGTTTTTTTTTTGGGGGGGGGGGGATTTTTTTTTTCTATTTTTATTGGCACAATGATTGATGGTGGGTTATTCTGATTTACTATTACTTATTTAAAATTAATCTTTACAAAAAGGCCTTACAGTATATGTGTGATTGTCTAATTAATGTTATTATTTGGTATAAAGATGAATTTTCCTATCGCGTATATGAGTGAGCTAGGCATTGTGCCGAGAAAGCTGCTTAATGTACCTTGCCGGGTTGGCAAGATCATACCATTAGCCAGTGTATAATGAAGACAGGAGCGCATCATTTGACATTGAATTAAATGATAACTGAAACTAGTCAATAAACAATAATGCATATAATATTAAGCAAAACTATAACAATAAAACTACACATTATCAATGTTTCAAAAAAGGAGAGGAATCAAACATTTTTCTGACTAAGAAAGTGGATAAAGAAATGTAAGAAAGTGGATGGAACAAAGCATTGCCATAAAAACATGTTTCAATAAGTATTTTAAGTGAATACAGTGGCAACTGCTGTGGTATCTGCGGTAGACGTCCATGTACATGTAATCTCTATTTAATAACCCGGCACATTAACAATCGACTTATGAAGAATGTAAATTAATTAATGTAAATTTAACCGTATTCGTGAACGTTTTAAGGGCTCACCAAAATACCCTTCACGTTTATTCACAAAACGGTTCCCATCTCTCGCCCGCCTCTCGCCCGCCTCTCGAGAAAAAAAAATCAATAGATATATTTTGTTTACTTGTGTAACTGATTCGTAAATGTAACAAACAAAAAACCGACACGAATATTCGCGACTCGGTTGCCTCCTTAATGGCGCCATAAATACCCGCCTTTCTAAAGGAAGCTAAACGTTGATTGTTTACTTGTGTCCATGGCAACGGAGCAATCAATGTAAAACACAAAACGCGTTGATACAATGCCTTTACGTCGTTCATATCAAACTCATAAAAACAAACTTGGTACATCCAGGTCGGTTATCGATTAAAAAATATACTCTAAAAGTTAAATACCCATTATGACAATAACAATTACTTGTTAATTAGGATATTGATTTTAAAGGGATACTACAGTGCTGGGTCCCGTTGCAGAAAGAGATACGATCGAGTGTACGTTACAATCAATTTTAAGAACAATTTGCTCGTTTTAACCAATCAGATTTGCGCATTTAGAACACATAATCTGACTTACAATCAATTGTAACATACAATCGATTGTATCTCTTTCTGCAACGGGGCCATGGTTAAACTAAATGTTAGAAACTCTAACTTGTAATTATCATCAATTCGGGCAGTGCAATTTAGGTGATATATTAATTTTGGCTGCTTGATTCATTTGTCATAGATTTAGCTAACCAAAACCACTAAAGCTTACTATAACCACTACATTTATTTACCATAACCACCAAGTAAACATATGGCCACCATATTTAGTGTTATGGTTAGGGTAAGTCTGGTTCGCAGAGATACTGTTAAAAATTGAAGTTAGCGCGGTTCTTGTACGCCCGGACTAATCCCGCGGCCGGACTATTCCCACTCCTACACCAGCTCTTGAAGGGTTAAAATAACCCTACGTTCTGTTTCAAATTGTTTGTCTTTTTAACTTGAGAATTACTAGACTGGATTCACAAAATGAAAGATTTTCTAATTTTGTGAACACGGTCTTAGAAGTACAATACTATGACAAAATGGAAGCCCTATACCTTTAACCATTGATTGGTCACACCCTCAGTTTTCACACAGGAGGTGCAATATTGTGTTATGACACATGCAAATTAGGTGAAATGTCAGACTCTCCCATTAACGAGTCGATTAAAAATCAATTACGCACGAGATGCGCGTGGAACCATTTACCTCTTCTAATATCAAATCTTTACTCTGTTACTTGGGTGACATGTGAAATAGAGTCTTCTAAAGGTCAACTACAAAATGTACTCATAGAATTTGAGATACAATACGCTCTGGTTTTCTTTTCATGACAGGCCACGCATTTCCAAGTCAACAGGGAATTACAATAAAAACAGTACTGGGGAATCACTAAAAGGATTAATTCAATAGTATGATTCTTTTGTATGCAATGGAAATACAAATTATATTGTGGTTTATAAAAACCTTTGCATTTTAATTTTGTTTAGGGATGCACCCATGTGTGTTGCATGAGTACATTATAACAAGTATAGATTTCTAACTCCTCTACGGGAGGTGTTGTCTGTGGATATGTATGTGTTTCCATTTAGATATTGAATTAAAGAAATTAGCGATTAATCGCTCTATATGTTTATGTGCAGTCCCACATGTTCAAGATTTGGTGGTAGACATTTTATGCATGTTATAATATAGATATATATCTGCATGATATAAAACAACAGGTCCATTTGTGAAACATGTACATTTATACATTGTACAAGTATTATACATTAATATGTATAATACGATATTATTTGCGATATATATTTGCGATATTCTGCAACATTCGTTTTTTTAATTGAATTGAATTTAGGTCCACTATAAAACACACACATGAAATACGAATTATACATACAAGTTTATTGATTGGTTGAGCTGATAGAAGCCACAGGATTTTGCAGAAGTGGGCTTTTTAAAAGTGAAATATCCATTCATTTATCTCCTTGAGTGCCAGGCTCGCATTGTTGTGAGTTACAATACACACAAATGCCATACTAGAGCATTAAAATCCCTGGCACTTTAAGAGTTAAACACGTCATCGAAGTTTGAAGTGAACGTTTTAGTTATGCCTGATATTCAGCTTTTAAAGGGACTTAGTAACATTGTCCAAATCCTCAAAATAAAATTGTAATTCTAGCGGTTCCTTTATACCTTGTTGTATTCGTATTAACAATAAAATCATGGGACAGCTTTCGGTTTTTCAAATTTCCCTTTCATTACAAAGATATGTATGATTGAAGTATTTAGATAAGAAAATCTCCGGGCGAGATTTTCATCCCTGTACAAAGTGAATGCAGTGAGTTGGTGAATATCACCCAATATCACTTTGCATTTTCGCTCATTACTTGGCCATACATTGTCCATTTGACCTGAAATTTTCACACAATACCCTGAGGACATATGAGATAACAACAGTATACATTGCATCAACCATTCATCAGTTTTTGCACATCTCAACAAAGTTACTAGATCCCTTTAATGAATAATAAAGAGCCTTTTTCATTAAAGGGGAAGTTTCTACAAGCTTTTAAGCAGGTTGGGTGAAAAGGGAACAATGTTAGATACATCATAGCGAACGTTTGAGCAGATTTTGATAATCCAATCAAGAATTATGATTTTTCAAAGTTTTGATCCAAATCTTGTTTGCTGCCCTCTTAGTCGACTCTTTGCCAAATATGTGATGTCACAGATGAACAATTCCCATTGAAACTGTACAACAAAACTTCACAAAATGTCACTTTTCATGAAAAACTATCATCCCTCTACTCTCATTCTCAGATATGTTAGAGAGGAGGTAAATGTGCGTGCATTTAAGATAAAACTTCCTCAACTGGTCGAGTTAAATCCACAACAAATGTAAAAATATTAAAATATGTGTACAAAGTCAGTGGAAGGTTGTTCTACTATGGCATCACAGATTTTGGCAAATTGCCATCTAGAGAGGGCGGCAAACAAAATTGAAAATCCAAATTTGCTCAAACTTTCACTAAAGGGCTTCTAAAATTGTTCTCCTTTGATCCAATCAACATTAGTAGGCTACTTGGGGAAACTTCCCCTTTAATATATCAATTAAAATTTTGTGCACAACTATGCTTCAGCTTCTTTAATATCATGAATATGGTTTGTTGTTATATTTTAAAACGATAGTTTATACAACTTTAAACCATTAAACATAATAGATATATCATTTCGACATGATTGTGAATTTGTTTCGGAGCCTGTACATAAACCAGAGCAGTGCTTTAGATATATATAAAATCGATATACAACCCGGATGTAGGAAGGTTTTGTATTATTGCGAACAATATAGGGGTAATGAAACATAATTACTAGACTATATCAATTCACATATAACTTACTTTGTTCCAACCAGGTTCATATTATCAAAGCCAACGAGTGTTATCAATTTTATAGTTGTTTTGAAACCAAGGATACAAGTAAACAAACTATACTTGCATTCAGTTTCTTTTGAAATGGTGGGAACCGTTTTGCGAAATATTCGTGCTGTTTCTTGTGTGATCTATTGAAAAGTGTTTGGGTGATGTTTATAGCACATTATATATAATTATCTAAAATCACGCAGTTGTCGTGTCAAAGCAGCGCATCTCAAAAGGATTAACCGTTGGGGTCATTTCATACGAACGCTGAGCGGTCTGTAGTCAACTGCATTGAAGTTGTTTGTATTCCTTCTCTTCCCGCGCGCCCGTATTTGCGCACAATGTTCATAATGTACTATGCACGACAGACACGTCATTACATTTCGGCTTGGGGTCGCGCGATTCGTGGGGTCGCGCGTTCGTATGTGTCTGGTTAAAGGGATAGTTGAGTTTTAGTATTGAGGGCGCTACACACAATACTTTATTGTAAGATAATGAGAATAAGATTGTCAAATTTGAAAGAGCATACACTTTTAATGAAAGACTCCACTTGATAAAAATCGGTTCAGAAATGGCTGAAATATCCATAATCATTACCATTTGTAACAATTGGGGGGCCCCACAAATATTCGATAATGTTTAACCAGCCTTTAAAAAACAATATTGTTAATGCTTCCTATTAAACAAAAATGCTAAAGAGGTTTTGTAATAGTTGTTGATGATATCTCTATAATTGAAGAACTCAGATGCAAAAGGCGATAAATCCACTTTCCATACAAATTGAGTTAACCATACATCTACTGTACATGCTACATAGCTATATGTAGAAATTCACATTTTACGACAAATTGCTGAAAATCCAAATATAGAAAGTTCAATTTTTATATTTCCATAGGCACGTGCACAAAGTTGGGCAAAGAAACCTGTTCTCCTCGAAAGTAAAAAAAGTGTATATATAGCGCCTTTTGGAAGAAAGCCCTTCATATCTAATCACTATTTCAACAAAACGTAACATGCACGATATTTCATTTAAAATGATTGAAATCAATGTATTTTTAGAGAGCGCCCTCTTGAGTTTTAACGGCTCTTTTTCTGAATAATAACGTGTTTTTTTACTAAGTCATGTGTAAGATTGTATTCATTTCGAGCACGGGGGAGACAGAAGTCTTAGTTTGTAATGTAATGGTGCAGGACTGTTTTGGTTATTAAAATCCAGTTTAACCAAAACTGTACTCTCTTTACCAAATCTTAACTATCCCTTTAATACATCCAGTGGACTACCGTCGCACGCGTTGTACGTGCATTATCGTATATAGTCAACTCGTTCAGAATCTATACTAGGTTCAATTAGGGAAATATTTAGATCTAATTTTAAAGCGTCTGTACTGTAGCGTCTGACGCTTTCAAACGTACATGTATATAGTTAATAGCCACGATTGAGTCCCGTTCATTAATTATACACATGTACCACAGTGCATGAACAGAAATTTCAATCACCCGAAGAATGCACCCATACACGCACAAACATAGCAGACTGCTCATATAAATGCATAATTTCTATCACCCCACACACCCTACCACACACAACCACACAACTACCGGGCGTACTAGAGTTAACAACATATTATCTCATGCATCATTGCACACGTGTATTATATACAAATTAGAATATTAGCCGGGCTATTTTAGGTCTTTCTAGGGCCGGGGGGGGGGGGGGGCATTATGTCCCCCTTAAGATCTCGGCCGCGATGCGGCCGATCACCGTGAAAATTTGCACACATGTTAAGTGACGTGTATAGAATACAATGGTAATCCTATTTTTTTTCAAAAGTTCATTAATTTGTATATTTATAGTAATTTATGCAAATAAAGTCATAAAATACATATTTTACCCATAAATCATATATTCTTCATAATAAAAAATTGGTTTTCACTACACATGTTCTTTAGACCATTTGAAATAATAATACAACAAAATAATTTGGAAGAGCCAGGTTCTTCCTTATGTTTTCTATTGTTTTTGTAATTTATTATGTATTTCCTTGTTTGTTTTTTACTCGTGTATTTTAGTGTTTTTGTTGTTTATTTTATTTTAAACTATAATTCAACTATTTTGAACACAAAAACAAACACCTAAAATGTAACAAGAAAAATAACCAATGAATATCTCTTTTTACGAAAACTGATGCTTTGTACACAAATCACGAAATTGAGCAATTTTCGGGCTGACATGCATAGACAAAAGGTCACGTGACATCGTAACGGTACGTCCGATTTTCAAAAATGTTGTTTTAAAAGACCCCCCCCCCCCCCCACCCCCCAAAAATAAAAGTCACCAAGCAGCGGGGCGTCATCTTTACGCGTTCCGGAGCAATAACAAAAATCACGGAGGGGGGCCCAAATTTTTTTCCGGCCGAGACCGCCTGCCTAATTTGAAACTTTTTTTCGCAGGCAAGATCATTCATTAAGATGTTCGAGACCAGGCGCGCCGGAAGCAGTTTTGAATTTATTTATTTATTTATTTTTTGTTGGGGAGGGGGGGGGGGTGGGCAAAAACATAAGGGGGCTCACGATTTTGTGTATGTAGGGGCTCATGTCCAACCACACTCACAGGGCTGCCAACTTTGAGCCAGATGTGAGAGTGAGACATTGCGAGGGAGCGAAGTGACTGAGCGGGGGGAGGGTGTGTGTCCCCCCTCCCACGGTAGGGGGCTTTTGCATTTTTGGACTTGAAATTGTGCAATATGGTGGTTACCTAGAAAGGAAATTCGGGCTTAACATTGACTGTATCTGGGAAAGCGTGTTATGATTTGATCAACTATAAATTTTAAATATATTTTCACGAAGAAAACAAATAATTGACACACTAATAAATATGTACCCCAACACACACACAAATATTGTATTTATATTTAGTGTCCATATTATGCCACACTATGTATGATCCAACAACATAGCCTATAGCCAAGAATGAGTCCCGAGGGGGCGAAGCTACCGAGGGCTGGGGCAGAGCGAAATAGGGAGGGTTTGGGAGGGGGTATCCCCCTCCCATGGAGAAGATTTATTTGGTGCACGTTACACAAGCAGCCAGAGCAATGCCAGCCTACACTGGAACTACGTGGCCCGGTATAGAAAAAAACACTCACTCCAGACCATACGCAAGTTACACAACAAAGTGAGATAATCTGTTCGTGCGCTGCGCGAAGCGCGCAGCGAAAATTTAAAGAAGATTTATAAATTTTAGCGGTTTCCTCATACATAATTGTATTTGTATTAAGAATACAAGCATGAGACAGGTTTAATTGTTTTAAATTCTATTTCGTTATAAAGATATGTGCGATTGGAGTCTTCAGGCGTTAAATTATCCACTGGACCGCGAAAACAGTGTACAAAGTAAATGCAATGAGTTAGTGAATGTCATTACTTGGCCTTATAACGTCCATTTAACTTTAAAGTTTCACACAACACCCAGTGGACATATCAAATATTATAACAATATACATTGATACCATTGTATCATTACTAGATCCCTTTAATAATTATACAAATAGGTCACGTCCTAGAACTTGACCTTCGCGGATAATAATAGTTACTTGCTTAATAGCCTGTGATAATAATACCATTTGAATAAATCATTGTTTTTTATCCGTCACATAATCTGAAAACATTATAGTTCAATGGAATAACTGCAATGATGGTGCAATTTAAGTAGTGATAACTCATGACAATTTGTATCAAAGCATTAAGAAATACCAATAAAGCACATACCCATCACTTCATGTGCATATATTGCATCATGCCAATATACTACTCGTTATAAGGTGGTTACTGTGAAATGTATTCTTCATAAAGTAAAATTCAAATTGTGTAGACATCAACACTCAAAATCACACTTTAATACAAACATTTCATGACAATACATCAAAACTGTACTGTTTTTTGTTATAAGTCTCATTATGTTCAATGTTTCGCGGCATGTTGTCTTAAAAACAAAGACAAATTAATTTTGAGGAAATTTCTTTTAGTTAATGACAACTTGTTACTAATGAATATAATAAAATTGGGCAAGCACAATATAAAACATGTTTTTCAGTTTATGGTTTCCATGGCAATGGAAAGTGGCCAATCCATTAAATTGTTATACTAACATTATCGCTATAACATTTGAAGATGCCCATTTATTCCTATGGGGAACTCATATTGGCAACGCACTCTGATAAGTTTGTGGACTTCTCCCCATATGTTATGTACACAAATTTTCCCATTTTTACAGTTTTCTTCATTGTCACACTTTTCCATTCTCAAAAATCACAATATGTTGTGTGTAAATGTATTCTACAAAACATATGTTGAACTCCAACGAAGGGTAAACATACGTTTTTAGATAATTGAAGAAAATTGAAATTGTGTGTACAAAATGTATGGGGAATAGTCCACAACGTTGCCAGAGTGCGTTGCCAATTTGAGTCACTCATAGAAATAGATGGATATTTTCAAAGAGCCATAGTTTTCTTATTTTTTGACCGATTGTTCTCAAATTGTCAGGGACTATTCATCATAATATAACGTGCATCCAACCATTTGTATGGATTTCATTGTCCTTTAATAAATAATATTGTGCACAACATACATGTAACTAAATCTATTTTAAGTAAACACTTAATACTTTTGGTGGTTTGTTTTGGCATGTATAATGGTAGTCTGTTTGATGCAAAGTCATTCAAAATCATGTATTGTGGGTAGAAATACACACTGAGTATAGAATGTATATTGCAATACTGTACACGCATCATATCTTCAGCATTTGAGCCTTTTTAACATAGTCATGGGATACAATGCTAGCATACAAACATTGTGAGCAACATATCCACTCACTGCGGCGGATTCCTTCCAAGCACATCATTGGGATTAAGATCATTCACATTTAGGCTTTCACCCAATACCCGGTTTAAAAAAACACTTTATACATTCATGGTATATGACTTAATAGACTGTAAATGAGGAATATTTTGCGTAGTTACTGTTACAGCTCACATGGCGGCAAGTATACAAAAATATAGATTTGCAAGTTTCCCTGAAATTAGATAAGGTGTATTATTACACATACAGGCCAGTTTTTCAATTCAATAAAACATGTATTTTGTTTCCGTCTCGGGCTTGTCTTTTCTAGCGGTCATTATTGTTATGATATTACCATCATAACGTGTATTACGCAGCTCTACAATTGTGTATTTGCCATTCAATATCAGACGATATTACCCTAGTAGAGTAATATCATCAATCCAGCGCGTTACAAGTGCGCACATTCATACGCGCGTTTACTAATGACGTATGAATGGATTTGCGCGTATCTACTTATGACGTATGAATACGCAAAAATGAAAATATTTGATCAGTAATTTGAGATTCAATGCATTGGTTTTCTTCAATGAACAAGGCAGATTAAGATGTATGTTTTTGTTCATTATTTAATGTTTTCCTCTTGATAGTATGTATAATAATAATAATAATATTGACTGGCTTGTTCTTTCGTGATATATCATAAATATTGCATTCGCTAGGATCATATTGCACTCGTCTTCGACTCGTACAATATGATCCTAGCGAATGCAATATTTCTGATATACCACTCAAGGCCAGTCAATATTATATCATTATTACACATACAGGCCAGTTTTCCGATTCAATAAATCATGTATTTTGTTTCCGTCTCGGGTTTGTCTTTCATAGCGGTCATTATTATTATGATATTACCATCGTAACGTGTATTAAGCAGCTCTACAAATGTGTAGTTGCGAGTGCAATATCAGACGATATTACCCCTCCATGGAGCTGATATTCAATCCAGCGCGGAAGTGTGCAAATTTATACGCGCGTTTATCAATGACGTATGAATGGCTTTGCGCGTGTCTAATTGTGACGTATGAATACGTTTACGAACCTCTGCTATAGTACGCGCAAATGGCCATTCATGAATTGAACATGTTTAATCAGTAATTTGAGATTCAATCCATTGGTCTTCTTCACTGAACAAGACAAGGTAAGATGTTTTTGTTTATTTATGTTTTGCTCTGGATAGTATGTATAATAATAATAATATTGACTGGCTTGTTCTTTCGAGATATATCAGAAATATTGCATTCGCTAGGATCATATTGCACTCTTCCTCGACTCGTACAATATGATCCTAGCGAATGCAATATTTCTGATATACCACTCAAGGCCAGTCAATATTATATAAATGTTCTTGCACATAAAATACATACAAATTGATTATAGCATTGATTTGTGTGTTATCATGAAATCAATTAGTTTAGGTATAATTCAGCATGCACACATAAGGTACACAAATGGATTCAACAACACAAAATCCTGAGATATTGAAAGCAGCGAAAAATTAAGTTTGTTATAAATGTTACTACATGTGTAAAATAACACACTTGGCGTTCAGAAGAAAGACACTTATCAATTCACTGAGCTGTGTTTGTTAAAAAGAACATACACATGTCATGATATTGAAATAGGCAAGAACTAAAAAAACATTGCATTCGTAAATTTTGGCAAATGGTCTGAATGTTACAACAATTTTTGGTTTATACTTTGTAACCCTCGTCTCTAATATGCATGAAAATTATGTTTACTTACAATAAATCTATTCAAATATGTCTACAAAATCTATTCTACACATATCTAACAAAAAAATATAATAAATGTGTATCTTAGCCAAACATAAAATAGTAAAGTATAAATATTCATGCACACACAAGACATATTTAATAAAAGGGATTCAACATTGGAAATCCTGAGATGTTCTGATAAATGTTACTACATGTAAAATAACACACATGTCATTATTGAAATAGGCAAGTACTACAAACATTGCATTCGTATTATTTGTTTTTACTTTGTAACCTTCGTCTTTAACATGCATGCACATACTAGTGACTTACAACAATCTATACAAATGAATCTAGATTACCTATATACAAAATTGTCCCATACGTAACGCTCTATTTTACATTCATGCAAATTAGACACTCAAAATTTGCATAAATGTACATAATATGAAAATTTCCTTTATGGAAATTAAAATTTCAACTCATTAGCTTCAATATGATATGAAACATGCCATAATTAGATCAAGATGGAATGTTCACATCTGAGGGTGACCTTATCTTGGACTTGCCCATATCACAACGTAACAAATCATGCTTGAAGAGATTAGGAAGAATAATCTCTGAAAGTTAGGGCACAATCGGGTAAGAAACAAGAAAACTATGGCTCTCTGAAGATGTCCTTCAGTGTCCACAGCAGTAGCAGTGTCGTCCCAGGAATCGTCGGCATACTGTGGAGACCTCAGTGACTGTGAAGGAGTCTGATATGATGAGACTTATCTAAGATAAACCTAATAGCCTATTCAAAGTGTTTTCCGAACCCTGAAAAAGTCTAGCTAACTGTGGTGTTCCGAATAATAATCATGTTAATAACATAATTATCAAGATATGGTCGATCCAACTGTAAATGACGCGCGCCTCCCATTCAAATATTGCACTATGCACTTTGCATGATGGATTTATTATTGCAGTGAAATTACCGATACACTATTTTCGTGTACTATTGCAAACCGATGGCGGCATATTTATGACATAAAAGAAGAAAACTGAAGGTTTTGCTAAAAAATGGTATCAACAATATGTCATTATATTTTAGGAGAAATTCTTGAATAAAGTCCGTAAACAAGAATTACATGTATTGGGGCACCCTGTATAGTGTTCGAAATCGTACAAATTGGCTGTATTTGTCGATATCAAATGCTGAGTTCCAAGAAGTATAACTTTTTGTTCAGATACAATATACACTTGAAATTTTTAGAGAGTATTGTTAATATAATTGGACAGTTTTTCGAAAAGTATTAATTCAACTGCTAATGCAATTTTGATATATGCCGAATTATGTAAATCAATAATTTCATATTTTTGGGGGAAAATGCCTAAAATTTGAGTTTGGGGCTAAAAATGACCATGTTACATATTCTGAAACCCATTGTGTTTGGTATCAGATTATAGGAAATTTGATTGTCCTTAATATGACTGCAAAATCATGCCTATTCCAGGTGTTGTTTGTGAAATATTGCCAATAATCTATAGCAAGTCAAAACGACTACTTTTTTGGACGCCATCTTGGATTTGAAGGTGTTCGCAACAAAATTTTTGAGGTAGACCTCCGAATTAATTTGTCTCACTAAAAATACTTGCAAATAAAATTGGTTTAAACTTGTTGTGGAGATTTGGCAACCTAAGTCCTTAAGGAAGCCACTTTTTCGATGTTGGCCCTCCCCTTAATATGCACAATCTCACAAGCTATGATATAATGAAACAAATTTGACTGATTAACAACTGACGGGGTTGGCACGAGAATACGTTTTCATAGCCCTTAATGATACTAAAAACATGAAGTGTTATATTTTGTTCTGAAATGTATGCATTTAAAACTGTTCGCTGATTGCTTTATCATGTTTATGCTCTGTTCTTGTATAAATATGCTCATGTTGGCCACATATATGCGTATTGGAAACTCTTTAAAAAAATTGTTTCAAATTTTATAGGGTTATTGTTTTTGTTTTTTGAAAATCAATTAATTTGATTTTTCTGATTATTTTATTGTTTTTATATTCCCTGATGTATTGTTCCTGTTTTCAAGAGTTTGGAGATTTCTCTTACATAGATGAGTCGATCATCTTAGCTGAACTTGAATTAATGATTTTCAAAAGTTTTCGTTCTAATCGGACATCTCAATGCCAAAACATTAAAATTTAAATCCAAGATCTCCATTTTAACAATACATGATTTGCATATTATGCCAATCGTTTCGTTATTATAAGTTCAGATGAGACCATCAAGTTAGCTCACTTAGAAAAAGAATTAGTTCCACAATGTTGGTTATAATTGAGCATTTCAATGCAATAAACATTGAAAATCAAAGTTTTCCGTTCTAACTATAGAAAAATGCATTATTATGCAAATTATGTTTTTTTTTTTTATCAGGATATATGTAACCAGCTTGTTAGCAAAAGATCATGAAAAGATGATTTTCAGAATCGTTTGGGTTTGATCGGGCACAAAAATGCTACAATTAAATACACCGAAGATCAATGTTTTTTCATAAAAAATAATAGATAATTTGCATATCATGCGAATGTCACTGTTGTAATAATATGAATACATCACATACTGTAGATGGATTCGGACAAATTAATTTCCTTGCTCTGTGAGGTTTAATTTTGTACCAAAATGTTGATATACACTGAAATGTTGGTTAAGAAACTTTCATTAAATGAATTGCAAAGAAAAATCCGACGTTGCAATTAGTTTTAGGTCAAGGTGCTATTTTGACTTTACGAGACGCATCTAATGCTCAGTAACATGCATACTAGTACTTCAACTTGATGGAGAAAATTGATGATACCATTTTTAGTCCCGGGCGTGAGATTTTCAAAGATCAGCGTGAGAGCATATGAGAAAGGGATCAAATGCGTGAGTCTCACGCTCAATGCGTGAGAGTTGGCAACCCTGTGTAATGTATCATTATTTTAATGAATGGTAAGCTACCACATTTTATTTCAATTTACTCTCATATAATTGACCACTGCTAAAGTACACGGGAAAAATTGAAGAAAAAATGCAAGATAGCTAAAATCCAGACTGATATATGGAAACAGTCCATTTCATACGTTGGGGCAGTAATTTGGGATGAACTTCCATGCGACTTAAATGTACAATGTCACGGTATGGATTTCTTAAATTATACATGAAATATCTCAAACATATTTAAATTATGTTCTACCAAAAATGTATGCAAAGGTCGGCGTCACTGTTAATAGAATTGTATTATAGTGTAGATTGAATTGTTGTAATGTATATATACATGTATTTGTATTGTTTATAGTTGTTCAATAGATCTTTTGTTTAGGGGCTAGTTTGACTAACATAATATGCTATTTCTAGTTCTTTTTATTAAATGATTGGAAATTGCTCAATATTGTACAATATATGATTTTGTTAAATTGGTAAATAAATACAATTCAATTAAATTAAATTTAAAACATTCTTGGGAGATTGGGGGTGCAAAGCCACTTTGCACTCAGCCCCCTCTTCCTTCACTTACACCTATTAGTGATTTATCGGGAATGCTGGTTCCGCAATCGATCCCCACGCGTCGTAAGTGGGCCGATGTTGGGCCAACATTGGGCCAACGTAGTACTAGTATTGCTATCGGGGAATTCATGATCGATTTTAAACGATCGTAAGTGCAATATAAAATTTCAGATTTTGTAATTATTCATATTGAAAACATTGTTATCATGTCCTTGTTGTTGTATATAATTTATAAAAATATAAATTACACCTGTATACGTTATGAATATGATTTGAAGGCTAATTATTTCAGAATCAACTCATTGCAAATACTAACCATTAAAAACACACACATATTAAGAAGAGGTGTATATATATATTGAACCGATTGTGGTCATTGTTAGTAGGATAAGATGATAGGTTTAGGATTAGGATTAGGCTAAGGATTATAATAATGTTATGGACGTAGACAGAGGTTAAAACAAATGAGTGTTTGTGTAGCTAACACGAAAACCACACATTAATCCACCTTTTGTTTCTTTAAAAGTGTTCGTATAAACGTTGGCTAAACGTTGGCTTAAATGGACTTAGTAACATTGTCCAAATCCTCAAAATAAAATTGTAATTCTAGCGGTTCCTTTATACCTTGTTGTATTCGTATTAACAATAAAATCATGGGACAGCTTTCGGTTTTTCAAATTTCCCTTTCATTACAAAGATATGTATGATTGAAGTATTTAGATAAGAAAATCTCCGGGCGAGATTTTCATCCCTGTACAAAGTGAATGCAGTGAGTTGGTGAATATCACCCAATATCACTTTGCATTTTCGCTCATTACTTGGCCATACATTGTCCATTTGACCTGAAATTTTCACACAATACCCTGAGGACATATGAGATAACAACAGTATACATTGCATCAACCATTCATCAGTTTTTGCACATCTCAACAAAGTTACTAGATCCCTTTAAAGTAGCGTTGGCTTAACATTGGCCCGACGTCAAAAAATGGCAAAATGAAAGGTTGGGTAAAGGTTGGCCTAACATTGGCACGACATTGGTTTATGGGCGTGGGGCAAACGTTGGCCCAGCAGCAAGAATGACGTGGGCTCAACGTCACATCTTCAACCTTGGCCCGACATTGGTGTAAGGTCTGGTTGAGGTTGGCGTATAGTTAGCTTAATAATAATAATAATAATCTCGATTTATATAGCGCCTAATATGATTGATAATCATCTCTAAGCGCTTTACAATGATAATATTACCCCCGGTCATAGGATACAATGCAAACCAGCACACATTGTGTGCACCATCTCCACTCCCTGGGGAGCATTCCTTCCAAGCGCTCATGGGCTTAAGAAGATCGTTCACATAAAGATTTTCACCTCCTACCGGGTCCCCATTTATACACCTGGGTAGAGAGCAGCAATTGTGGATAAATTGTCTTGCTGAAGGACAAAGGCAGTGGGCAGGGTTCGAACCCGGGATCTCATGATCGGAAAGCGCGCGCTCTACCAATCTTGCCACACCACATTAAAGTTGGCTTGACGTAAGAATTAGCAAACGTTGCCCCAACATTTGCACGACGTTGGCTTATGGGCGTAGGGCCAACGAGGGCCAAGCGGCAAGAATGACGTGGGCCCAACGTCAAATCTCTAACATTGGCCCGACACTGGTGTAAGGTCGGGTTGAAGTTGGGGTATAGTTAGCTAAACCAGGCGCGCCGGAAGCAGTTTTGGATTGGGGGGGGGGGGGGGGGGGGCAAAGACCTAAGGGGGCTCACGATTTTTTTGTGTAGGGGCTCATGCCCAACCACACTCACAGGGTTGCCAACTTTGAGCCAGAGGTGAGAGTGAGACATTGCGAGGGAGCGAAGTGACTGAGTGGGGGGAGGGTGTGGGAGGGGGGTATCCCTTTTGCATTTTGGACTTTAAATTGTGCAATCTGGTGCATACCTAGATAGGAAATTTGGGCTTAAGATTAACTGTTTATGGGAAAGCGTGTTATGATTTGATCGACCAGAAATGTTAAATATATTTTTCACGAAGAAAACAAAATAATAATTGACACACTAATAAATATGCACCCCAACACACACACAAATATTGTATTTAGTGTCACAGTATACACAGTTCCAACATAAACCATATGCCACATTATGTATGATCCAACAACATAGCCTAGCTATAGCCAATAATGAGTCCCGAGGGAGCGAAGCGACCGAGGGCTGGGACAGAGCCAGAGGGGGAGGGTTTGGGAGGGGGTTTCCCCCTCCCACGAGGAAGATTTTGCATTTATATACTTGAAATGGTGCAATTTGGTGCACGTCACACAAGCAGCCAGAGCAATGCCAGCTTACACGAGAACTATACGTGGCCCAGTACAGAAAAAGGTACTCACCCCTGACCATACTCAAGTTACACAACAAACTGAGGTAATCTGTTTTCGCGGAAAGCGCGCCGCGAAAACTTAAAATGGATGTATAAATTAAGTTTTGAACGTTAACAAGTCTTAGCTCATACATTTTTTTCTTTTCTTTTCCACTATTCTTTTCTTTTTTTTTTTTTTTTTTTTTTTGGGGGGGGGGGGAGGGGCAAAAACGCGTTTCCCCCCCCCCCCCCCAACTTTTTGGATGGGGGGGGGGGGCGCCCCCCGCCCCCCCCCCCCCCTCCCCCCCCACTTCCGGCGCCTGTGAGCTAAACGTTGGTTCGACGTCAGAATTAGCAAAATGAAAGGTTCGGCAAACGTTGGTCCAACATTTGCACGACGTTGGCTTATGGGCGTAGGGCCAACGAGGGCCCAGCGGCAAGAATGACAAGGGTCAAACGTCAAATCTCCGACGTTGTTCCAACGTTTGAGTACACGGTAGGCCAATGTTGGGCCAACGTCGCATTGTTATCTGGGTTTTTATATGCTTCATTTATTAATTCAACTTACAAATCACCCACAGCTGGCCAGAAAGTGCAATAAAACTTAAAAGGATAGTTGAGTTTTGGTATAGAGGGCGCTACGCAAAATAATTTTTTGTGAGATAATGAAAAATTGAGTGTCAAATTTGAAAGATCATGTTAACAATCACGGTGATTCTGTTGCCTTGCTTTCACACGACGAAAAAGACTTCATGCAGACTGTAATTACAATCACGATTCTGGAGACGTACCTGTCAATCAAACAAGGAGAGCACTAGTACTGCACTGCATGACTACACTCGAAGCGATTTATCGGCGGAAGTACATGTAAGGTCATGTAAGCTCCGCCTCCCAAATCGTGTTTTGGAGTTCAAACCGCTCGCACTGAAGATTCGTATCGTGATTTGAGTGAATCATGATTAGAAAACACCTTCGGACCACGATTCGAGTTTCGCGATTCGTGATTCTAGTTTGCTTTCACACGTTCAAAAATACCGTGATTGGAGTGAAAAATGATTCCAATCGTGATTGCAATCAGACGTGTGAAACCCCTCATAGAGCGTTTTCACACTGGTAATTGCAATCATGATTGGAGTTATGTTTACAATCACGCTGATTCTGTTGCCTTGCTTTCACACTATGAAAAAATACTGTGATTACAATCACAGTTTTTGGAGACGTACCTGTCAATCAAACAAGGAGATTACTAGTACTACACTGCATGACTGCATCCGAAGCGAAGAGCGCCCCGTTTATTAGTGGAAGTGCATGTAAGGTCACGTAAGCTCCGCCTCCCAAATCATGTTTTGGAGGTCAAGCCGTTCACACTACCGATTCGCACTGTGATTTGAGTGAATCATGATTTTAAAACACCTCTGGACCATGATTAGAGTTCCGCGATTCGTAATTCCAATTAGTGTTCATACCGTCAAAAATACCGTGATTGGAGTGAAAAATAACTCAAATCATGATTGAAATCACGCATTTTTTGCCAATGTGAAAAGGCTCATAGTCAAATCCAAATTCGTAAAATCTGTTTCCCTAAAGGTCGAATTAAAATAGGGCCATACATCCTTAACTCGTTCCAACCATTACACAAATTAAATAAAACCAGTGATTAAAGTTACTTTATATTCTTTCAAATAACTAAAGTAGAATTCCACGGAACAAACTACCCACCTGCGGTTACGTCCGTCATCCAGCGAGAACACTCGGCTAGCATGCACAGCTGGGACCGCTGCCGCGGGACCAGGCCTGGTAGGACGAGGTGGGAATAGCAGCTCAATGTCCCCGGTACTCCGGGCGTGGAGACTGGGAGTCGGCCCGTGTGAGTAGTCAGTAGTGAGTCGGCGGAGTCAGGGACGTACGTGTGTTCACCGCTGTAGACCAAACCGAACTGACATGACGTGCCCGTGTTTTCCCGCGCCAGCCAGCGCCTCTCCCCTCGCCGCACACCGCCGTCCAGTCACATGACTACAACCCCGGGACATACATGCGCATGCGCGGCCCAACTTACGACCAATAGGAAGCTGACAGCTTCCATACTCCTCCCGATCATAAAAACGAGGAGGTAGCCCCCAATAACCCCCAAGCCCATACTAATAATCCTAGAGTTCATATAATGAAATCCCATAATAACCCAACAAAAATAGATGCATTCTATAACTTCCAAAGAATCCATCTTGCGTACAATCTTATTTTTCTCAAAAACAAAGGAATCACTTAGCATTTCAGGATGCCTAAGGCACAATCGCATCAACCCTGGGTTACCACGGGGGTTCCTTTACCCCCGGACAACACCATACCAACACTTAAATCCAGTGATCCTTATTCACTGAACAACTACTGTGAGGGTTTCTTCACCACTCATTTAGACACAATATAATAACGACTACAAACTCTTTTTCCGAGTACATAAACATACACAAAATAAACAGTAACTATCTATAAAATAAGCATGCACTGAACTTAATTGTGCATATCACAAACAATATACAAAATTGGCATGCACTTGTCTCCATTGTGCATATCACGAACGATATACAAAAATAAAGAGTGCCAATACATTAATGCACTCGACTTCATCGTGCATATTACAAACAATATAGCTAGCGCATTTGCACAGCTTTTCCACAAAATATCAACGAGAGTTACTTTAGCTTCCCTCTCCTTTCAAATTAAACACAAAATTAAGCAAAAATTAAATACCAACGAGAGTTACTTTAGCTTCCCTCTCCTTTCAAATTAAACACAAAATTAAACAAAAATTAAATACAACATGCAAACAATAAATCACGATAGAACCTTTCCCTTCTCAATAGGAAAACAAAAACAAAAACATGAACATAAACAAAACATAACCAAAGGGAGTCTACCGACCGCGTTCCATGGCCAAAACATACAAATCAAACTAAGGTAATACACAATACAAACAAAACTCCTACACGGTTCAAACCCCGTATAGGTAGAGGCCATTAACCCGCGCGGTGTCCACAATCTCTTGTGCGGACACACCCCTGGCTCGTGCTACTAACGCGGCGATCTCCCCCAAATACTCCGGGGTGTTGGTCTCATACGACCCCACTCGCAAGTAAGGCGAGTCCGTCTCAATCAACAGACGTGACGACGGGGTAGCTCTCAGTGCCGCTAGCTGCTCCGATGAAAAATTCCCCGCGAGCCCGGAAAAACTCACAAAACACTTCGGAAACTCGCGCAGCCAAGCATGTAGCTCTTGCCTCCCACCCGAGAAACTATGCAGGTGGATGCGCTGGTAACGGGAGCATTGCGCGCGCATCGCCTCCAAACAGAGACGATGCGCCCGCTTAGCCAGCGGATCCCCAGCCGATCCCCGCAGGTGCATAATCAGCACATAGCCCAGAGTGCCCAGGGCTAGGACCCTCCGTAGCAAACCATGCTGAGCCTCCCAGGTGGAGAGTGGAGTGTTGAAATCCAGACCCACCTCTGAGATGGCGGATACCTTTGCGTGAGCCAAAAATTGCTCCAACAGCATCCACTGGGCCTCGGTATATTTGTGGGCCTTTTTTGGATGGATGCCCACCGCGACAAACCACGGGTAGTCGACGTCAAGGGATACCTCGTCGAATGTTTCTGGGTCACAGTGGTTCAGCACGCCCCCAATCAGCTGAATAGCCGGCTGAGGGGGCGGGCCGGTGGTGGGAGCTCCGTGTTCGCGCCGCCGAACCCTCTTCCGCAACCTATCGGGGTGAAAATGAGCATCAAAGCCCCTTGACAAGTACCGTGTCCCCCAACAGGGGGGCAACAGGCCGTCCTTCGGGGCCCGACACGACATCGGGCTGAGCCGGATTCCCCGTCGGCTCCACCATTTCCACTTTTCCCATCCCCAGTACCCCGTGCATTCTCGGCGACCGTTGCCCCCTTTGGCTCCACTGACGCGGGCCTAGGGGCGACAGGTCGTCCTTCGGGGCCCGACACATCATCGGGCTGAGCCGGATTCTCCGTCGGCTCCACCATCTCCACTTTAACACGGGTCGGCGCCGGCCCGTCACATTGGATGGGCTCGTCCACTGGCGCCCCTTCTGCAACAAGTTCCCTCACACGCAGGAAGTCCACCCGCTGCTCCGCGGTCATCATATTGTACAGAGCGGAGAGCGGGCGCCAGTGGAGCAGAGCTGCTGGGGAGTTCAGTAGCCGTAGCGTGAAGCTCCCCACACTACCCCACCCTTCTCCCATGGCGAGGTCCCGCATGGCCTCCTCAATATCCCGCGGAATGCTCCTGTCAACGGCCGCCCATTCACGGTTCAGATGGGCCACTAAATCTAACAAAGAAGCAGAAGCCCCGAGTAACGTAGCCGCTACCCAGCGCAGCCCCCGCGACCGCTCGGTCCTCCGGTGGGCTAATCCCCTTTTGCCAATACGGAAACAGCTAGGCATGTGTGCGTACACATGCTGCCTAAGCTTACGCGTCTTAGCCCTACAACCTACAATCGGGCACGGCTGCGCCCGGTGACAAGCCCCCCTACCGCGCTTCGACTGACAACTGTGTGCAGTTCGGGAAAGACGTCCGGCGTGACGTTTCGACGACAGCGTCACACCACGGCCGTCCATACCTATTGGGTTAACCAAAATCACACGTTAAAACGACGGACAAACACAATAACGGAATACTATGACCATCACCACATCAACAATATTTGGCCAAACTCGTCAGAATATACAAACTAATCAGAATATACAAGATATTTCACAAAAATAGATGCATTAACAATATTTGGCCAAACTCGTCAGAATATACAAACTAATCAGAATATACAAGATATTTCACAAAAATAACGATCCATTAACAATCATAACTGACCAAACTAGTCATGACTAGCCGAACTAGCCACAACATGACAGAACTAGTCAAAACTCGCAATTTATTTCACAAAATAATTAATAACCTAAACCCAATAAGGCTTGAATGGGGTGGTCCGCAGACCACATTCTACACAATAAATATCAATGAACAAACAACTTAAGTCGTACCCTTGAACGTGCTCCAACCTTAAAGTCCTCCCCTTTACAAAAAAAGAAAACCCCCACCAACAACAGTTTCACGCTGGCCCGACCCTGGCAATGACACCTTCCTACCAGCCCAGCGAGGTACATTTCACCAAGCGTTCGGTGCGCTCAGCACCTAGGTCACTCCGGTGTAGGCACGGGGGCGCCAACCCATCGATGAATTTCCGTTAATAATGTATAATATAAACACTACGCATCGCCCAAAGGTACTACTGCCCCCTTTCACAAGTCACAAATTATTATCATTAACGAATAAATAGAGGAAAAACCTCTTACCAATTTAATATAAGTAAGCATAATTTAAGCTTAGCCAAGGCCCAATAGCCTCTAGTCCATGGACTACATACAATACCATACATCAAAACGAACAAATGGCGACTTGCCTAGCTACTGCGAATTTCAACACTACCTAATACACAATGGCGGGACCATTACAAACACTTAACATAATATCCAATTTCATTACTGCATACTTAAATACAACATTTACATACGCATGGTTTGCTTACCGCAGCCCGGACCGGGTGGGACACTCCCAAGAGGATGTCCACTCTCAGGGCTCAGTACCTCTGATAGAGCTTGCAGACGGGGCACGAGTATCTACCGATATTTGGACTATCAGACAGTGTGATATCCACGCACCTACCATGATACCAGACATCGCATTCGTCGCACTGTATCATGAAACTGCCGTCGTTCGGTTGCCTGCAAAGGCAATGTAGGTTCGGACCGGCCCGGCCTCGCTTCCTGGTTCGCTTGATACGCCCCTTCTGGGAAGGGGGCGTACTCTTGTCCGTACACTTTTTGATACGGTCATGACTCACATTGTAGGTGAGATTCTTGTGCAAAACCTTGAACAGGTAAGGGGAAATCGTCTTTACGATCACCGCCGGGCCCTTCCATGGGGACTGTAGCTTCCGACACTTCCCCTTCACCACAGCGGAATCCAGGATATATACCCGGTCTCCGGTCTGGAATACTCGCTCATAAACCTTTGTGTCATAGTCCCGTTTCATCTGTCTCTGCGTGGAACGTAACTTCGTTCGAGCGACCTCATGAGCCTTCAGCATCGCTTGCGACAACTCCGCGCAGTATTCGCCCGGAGACTCTGCCCGGGCGGGCTTTGGAAGCGGATAGACCAAGTCCGAGGGCTGGTTCACCTCCCTACCTAGCATGAGCATGTTGGGAGTGAAACCGGTACTGCGGTTCACTGTGGACCGGAGAGCACCAGCTAACTGTGGGAGATGCTTGTCCCACTGGTTAGCCGCGTTCCCTATGAAACATCTAACCGCGTCCATCAGGGTTCGATTGAACCTCTCAACTTGGCCATTGGCCGACGGTCGGTAAGGGGTGGTCCGTGACTTGTGTATCTGAGTCAACTTGCACAATTGGGTGAACAAGAGGCTCTCAAAGTTCCGCCCCTGATCGGTGAATACCTGGAAGGGAAAACCGAATCTCGAGAAAAACTCATTGACAGCGGCATTGGCCGTAGCCACTGCAGTCTGGGTAGGTAATGGGATACACTCAACCCATTTCGTGAACTGATCGACCATGACCAAGATATACTCATTACCATGGATCGTCTTCGGTAGAGGCCCCAAGAAATCTAAGTGGACCCGTTCCATCGGAGACCCTGCATGATAGCTGATCATTGGGCGCCTCCCGTGTCGAGTCGCCTTCTTGTTCCTGTTGCAGGCGACGCACAAGGCGATGTGCGCCCGGATGTCGCCCGACATACCATACCAGTAGTACTTGGTCTTGATCTTCGCCGTGGTGCGGTCTACCCCGGCATGTCCAGCTGAAGGTAAGTCATGGTTGAGAGTCATCACCTCCTGCTGTAAGCCCCTAGGGACCAAAACCCGATCCCTGGGTTCAGACTTCCTCATAATTACACCCTTATCAAGGAAGAACAGGTCCCTGTTGATCCATACCGCCTTCTCTGCAGGGCTCCAAAGCATCACCGTCCCATCGTCTGGAACTGTCTGATGAAGAAGCCACTGCCTCAGGGCAGATAGATGGGGGTCCTTCTCTTGCTCCTCCCAGATGGCTAAGGTCTGGTCAGGTTCAGTGTTGGCCGTGGTAACTGACCGTACCGTCTCCTGGAACACTTCACTCCCATCGACTAGTATAGCGAGACCATCGTCGTCTGAGATAATATCCAGGTGGGTCGTCCAATACTCGCTCAATGGAGGGGCCTCCTGCTCCGTTCGCGCAGAATCGGCCACGGTTGAGTCCTGCTGAGCGCGCTGATGCTGGTCCGCTGATGGTGTCGGCGGTGTGCGTGACAAAGGTACCACGTAATCAACTGCCTCCAAGAACGAACCCCACTTCTCGTGAGCCTTCTGACAGTAGTTACACCCTCCGCATGGGAGATCCGAGGGTAAGAATCCCAGCCGATAATCCTCACAGGCACAAGTCCGTCCCTCGGGTGGTCGAGACAAGGCGTCCGCATTCGCGTGCTTCTTCCCCGGCCGATACTCAATGGTCATGTCGTATTGACTGAGTTCCTCAATCCACCTTGCTAACTGCCCTTGTGGTTCCCGGAAGCGTAACAGCCATGTCAGGCTACCGTGGTCCGTGCGGACGACGAAAGGCCTGCCCAGTAGGTAGTGACGGTACTGTCGGGTAAACCGGACAACCGCCAACAGCTCCCGACGTGTAACACAGTACCTACGCTGGGGTGCAGTGAGTGAAAAGCTGCCATAGGAAACCACCTTCTCTTTACCATCCTGGAACTGGAGTAACTCGGCTCCGATTGCTGTGCCGGATGCATCCGTGTCCAGGATAAACGGGTCCTCGCTGTTAGGAAGAGTAAGTACTGGAGATGTAGTCAGTGCATTCTTGACGTCCTCAAATGCCTTCTGGTGAATTCGAGACCACACAAACTCCGCTCCCTTGCTGGTCAAAGCATATAAGGGGCCGGACAGCTCAGCGTACCCCTTAATGAATAGCCGGTGATAGTTAGCCAAACCCAGAAACTGTTGAACCTCGTTCACACTCTTCGGCTTGGGCCAATCCTGAACCGCCTTAACGTGCTCCTCCTTCAAGTGCAACCCTTGGGCATCTACCTCCCTGCCGAGGAACTCAACCCGTTGCTGGAATAGGGCACACTTCCTCGGCTTCATCTTTAAACCGAAAGACTGAAACCGGCCTAAGACAGCTCGAAGATTGTCCAGGTGATCATCGAAGGACCGACCCAGGACTACAACATCGTCCAAGAACGCCAGGGCTATCTCCCAATTCAAACCCCTGAGAACCAGGTTCATCACTCGGGAGAAGGTGGCAGGCGCATTACAAAGCCCGAAACCCATCCTTACGAACTCGTACAGCCCGTACTTTGTGACGAACGCTGTCTTCTCCCGATCGGTCTCGTTCACCTTTACCTGCCAATACGCAGAGTTCGCGTCGAGCTTTGAGAACCACACATTACCCGCTAGGGTGTCCAGACATTCCTCAATACGAGGTAGCGGATAAACATCCTTTTTTGTTACCGCATTTAGCTTGCGGTAGTCAATACACCACCGCACGCTCCCGTCTCGCTTCCTGATGAGAACCGGAGGAGATGACCACTCCGAGATCGAAGGCTGGATCGCTCCCGCGTCCAACATCTTCTGCAGATGCTCCTTCTCCTCAGAAGCAAAGTTCATCGGAGTCCGTCGCATCCGCTGCTTAATGGGATGTGCGTCGCCCGTGTCAATCCGGTGCTCTAGCCGATTGAAGCTACCCAAATCGAAGTCGTTCTTGGCGAAAGCTTCCTGATAATCTATCAGCAGGTCCTTCAGCTTTCCTTCTTCTTCTTCAAGTGGGTGAGGCCTTGTTCGAACAACGGGAGCACGTGATCTGGCAACTGTCGTTCTTCGGCCTTACCCACCGACCGCACTCCTATATCGTCTTCCATCGAGGGAGGCGATGGCTCAGCCACATCAATCACCTCGAAGGCCTGACCCACATAGGTGCCCTTGGTGAGGCGGTAAGGTGTGGTAGTTGGATTCATGACAAAGAACTCCGCGACACCCTTCCGTGAATGGACAGAACGAGGCACCAATAGAGGTGCTTCCAAATTTGGTTCCACGTAGAATACGGTCCACGGCGAGTCAACATGGCATGCAACTCTAGCTGCTGCACCTGGCGGTACAACGCGTGTTTGCTGAACCCGCGCGTCACCGCTTGGTGTTCCACCAAATTTCATTTGGATTACATCCTCCCCCAGGTGTACAGTTGACTCCGGGATGTCGATACGGATGGCATGCCTCTTCATTAAATCCATTCCCAGCAACATATCGTCCACAATTGGTGCCGTGTAGATTCTTTCGCAGAGGCGTTTGCTTCCAAGAGTGATGGCCACTGGCCCCACAATACTGCCTCGGATACTGACGTCCCTCCCAGCGGTATTTAGAACTACCTTTCGTATGGTTGGTGGCAGTGGACACAGCTTCTCACAAACCCTATCCGAGATTATGGTGACCTCTGCTGCCGTGTCTACCACAGCGTTGAGAACTAGGTTCCCCACGCGAACCGGGACTGTAAAAATAGAGGAATACTTTAGGCGACAAACTACTACCTCATCGGCGTCTGCATCCTCTTCAATACTGCCTGAAACATCTTGACACGACGAAGGAACCAAATGCTCGTCGTTCTCAGTCCCAATGCCAGTGGAGAACCGAGTGCCATCTGCCCCCACTGGTGGTGGGCAAACTGCAGCACCACTCTCTGCCCCCTCCTTGGGTGGGCAGAGCTCGGCAGCGCTGGACTCAGTGACCCACGAAGAAACCAAATGCCCGTCGTTCTCAGTCCCAATGCCAGTGCGGAACTGAGTGCCATCTGCCCCCACTGGTGGTGTGCAAACAGCAGCACCACTCTCTGCCCCCTCCTTGGGTGGGCAGAGCTCGGCAGCGCCGGACTCAGTGACCCCACTAGCGCTAGTCTTATGGCTCCCTGCTTCGTCCACGATTCCGGCCTCCCGTACGTATGCATCGTCAATGTTGTGGGTATCGTTGACAAATTCCTTACCAATTACGCAGGGGGGAACAACGTCCTGGCCCGGGTCTATTCGGATCGGGGCTGGGCCTCCACCTCCGATCCTCTTGAAGTGTGATGGGTCTCCACACTGGTAGCATCCTCTCGCTGGGGACCTAGAACGCCCAGGTGAGAGTCTGCCTCGCGGGATTCCACCCGGTCCCTGGAGCGCGCTGGTCAGTGCTTCCATCTGTCTTTGCAAGGCGTCCATCTTTCCTCCCATCGTACCTTGTATCTCGTTGATCTGCCCCTCCAACTTTGTCACCCTATCTTCCACTGGATGACGCGATGGAGGAGAATTGGCCGGCCATAAACGAGATGGAGACTTGGTAGTCTCCATCACCTGCCTAACCATGGGTTCTTCGATACCAGGGGCTTCAGACGTGACCACCTGGCGAACATCTTTCCTTGCCCGTCCGAAAATCGCTCGATGCGTATGTTGGTTCCACTGTACCAGATCAATAGCTTCATCGAGTGACTTGGGCCTGGCATTCAGAGCAAAAAGACCTGCCTCTTTGTCCTGGGCCCCCTGGCAGAATTTGTAAATAGTCTGTTCTTGGACAAAGCTATCTGGGAGCTCAGGGAATGCTCTTCCAGCTAAGGTCATGAGTCGATGCGACCAGTCCACACAAGACTCTTCTGCTGCCTGTCTCGCATAGTTGAAGTTCAACTGTGAGGTCTGAGTTAGTTCCCTATGGGAGAAGCGCTGTTCCATCTTCTTGACCAGGTGGAAATACTCCATATCGGGCTCACGTTCCATCAGTAGAGCGAAATATTCGCTAGCTTTCCCATCCAAACACCAACAGAGTTGGTTCCGGCGCTGGTACGCAGTCCAGTTCTGTGTGCTCGCATAGGATCCAAATTTAGACATGAACGCTCGCCAGTTCCCACGCCCATCAAAACTAATTGACCGGGGCAGCATTTGTGGTTGTGTTGCACGAGTGTGTTGTCCGTCTCCCATCCGCTGGGTACGGGGTTGGGGCGTTGAAGCCAGTACGTACGCGTCCTCATGGTGTCGATGACCTTGGTAGCCCACTGCGTACTCCTCTCCTAACTGATGAAACCCGCGGGGACCCCTCGCTTGGAATTCCCGATGAGCCATAGCTGAAAATTCCCGGGGAGCCATTGCTTGGAATTCCCGGGTAACCATAGCTGGACATTCACGGGGAGCCATAGCTTGGAATTCCCGGGGAGCCAAAGCTGGAGATTCTCGGGAAGGCATAGCTTGGATTTCTCGGGGGACCATAACTGGATAATCTCGGCGAGCCATAACAGGTACTGCCTCAACGGAGGGCCTCCCTCCTCCCACATAAACTATGGGATTATCACCCCCCTGTAGATGATGTTCGCCCGCCGAATGTACAGTGGGCAGAATGGTGCTGGTGGAGAACCCCCCACCTGCAAGGGATGTTGTGGTCTCTGCCAGCTGCACCTCGGGATGGCTTGTCACCGCCCGTTGCCGTTTAGCTGCCGATACCTGAGGCGTCGGTGGTGTGGGCAGTACACGGGATTTCACGGCGGATACGGGCGATAACTGGCCGTTAGCTGCCCGCTGGGGATATGGATGTGTATCATATGGGTATGGCGTTGGCATTTCACCTTGACCTGTCCGTGGAGGCTCCCTCTGGGTAGTATGTGCCTGCGAAAGAGATGGATTCACAGAGAGAGATGGTGTAAAGTCCATATATTCTATAATATCGTCTATATTTCTAATACCCTGTATGGTTCGCACGGCCTCCGGAGTGAGATTACCGCGGGTCCTACGATAGGCTAAAAACTTCTCGGCCGTAGCCGGCCCTACGTTCGGGATCGTCTTTAACTCCTCCAGGCTACAAAAATTGACCATAACCTGCGCATCCTTTCCATTCTCCATTCTGACTCAAATTCAAATTAAATTCAAAACGAAATACTATATCAAGTCCAAGACCACTCAATTCTTATGCGCTAGAATATATAATTGTTAACACTTATCACGCCCTCCCACTAAGGGGAGACACAACACCAACAAAATTCAATCAATTCCCGAACATTTTACCGAAAGAACGAATCAAATTAACTTCAATTCAAATAACTATTTTAATTCAATCAAATAATAGAGGAATTCCCAATTATCATTGATTCACCAACCTTGTTACTGAAAGAACGAATCAAATTAACCTGAATTCAAATAACTATTTTAATTCAATCAAATAATACAGGAATTCCCAATTATCATTAATTCACCAACCTTGTTATTATACGCAATATATGCCGTACTTGTATCCGGTCTGCGTTTCCTCCTCTCCAGAATCGATAACGAAGACGCGCGCGCAACGGAATTAAAGGGGTAGTCCGGGCCTGATAAAACCATTCGTTATTTGAATAAGCAGAATAAGAGGCATAATTGGTGAAAATTTGATCAAAATCGGACAAGAAACACGGGAGTTATACCGATTTGAACATCATGTAGTAATGAGCGATCGTTTCAAAATTGCCGCCATATGCAACATCATTGACGAGCAACTCGCCATGCCTTTAGTACATGAAAATACACTTATTTCTCATTTTCGTTGCTAAAAATTAATTTTTCTCTGCTTGTTTTCACGAATTCATAGAATAATATCGATGGGCCAACCTCTTTGGAATTTTTAAGCTCATAAATTTGCTTTGTTATTAAGAAATTTTTGTTTTTTTAAATTTCCAAGTAGAAGTCAAAATGGCTGCAGCTCGCAAGTGACGTCACGATCGATAGCAATTGCGAACGATACTAAAAATCGGAGTAAAGTTCATCCTGTCATAACTGTTTTATTGCTCCACCGTTTTGGCTCAGATTTTCGATCATGATTCTTCATATTCACTTCATTTTATAGCAAACATCACATTTCTGGGGTGGAATTCCCCTTTAATACTATTCCTAGACGACTCTGAACGTGCTCAATGCGGATTCAATACTAACTTATAAATAATCTAATTAATGATCTAGATAATAAACCTCAATCCCACAGCACCAGTGTGATTGCATCCCAAATAAAAGATTCCATTAACAAGCGCGACGCATAATTATCGTCACAGAAAACGAAAGAGCACTAAGCGCCCTATACATACACAACATTCACCACCACAATGACAATCAAACAAGAATGGTCATCTCTCCGATCGCCTAAAATATTATTAAGGTAACAAATTAGCGCGAAGGAAAGTAACAAAAACCACTCCAAAACAACCAAAGCCAAATAGGTGATAATACTATGCTAGGAGCTACCAAAACTACGAAGCGCGTATATATAAGCACCATAAACAAAATACTAAATTAGCGTAAAGAAATACTAAAATCCACTACAATATAACTGAAGCAATGACTAGTGATGAACCAAAAATAACCACCAAAATTACGAATTGCGCATGTTAATCATCGAATTTATAGAAGTAATAAACTCACGAAGACATAAATTAAACTTCAAAATTGTATAACTAGCAACAAATACGCGGCTATACAAAATCACCAATAAATCCAAGATGGCGCATGACCTACGCGAGTTTGGCGCGAAAATTTCCTAATACAACGCTACCGTCGCGCCGACAGCTTCAATCACGCTATCGCAACTTTACAACAAAATGAATTTGCGGGCAAAAACAATTTACGAATTACAAATACAAAAATAAACGACGGCGCCAATCATCCCATCCACCAAACAGATACAAAGCCGATACCAAGCGACGTAAATCACAGTTTACTCATACAAATCATACTCACTCAATCCGTTCATTGGATCTTTTGCGGGCAAAAATAAACGACGGTGCCAATTATCACATCCACCAAACAGATACAAAGCAGATACCAAGCGACGTAGGACGAGGTGGGAATAGCAGCTCAATGTCCCCGGTACTCCGGGTGTGGAGACTGGGAGTCGGCCCGTGTGAGTAGTCAGTAGTGAGTCGGCGGAGTCAGGGACGTACGTGTGTTCATTAATTTGTGTACTGTACTAATCTTCTCCCCAGGGGAGAAAAACGGGGCCTGTTCTTTTTTTTCAGCTCGACATCACATAAATAGGCATTTTAAACTAGACAATAATAACGAGCAAATTGACGAGTGAACAGAGTCTACAGACTTTCAAACTACCCCAGCCGATTTAGGTACACGGCAACCAAGTTACCTTTGGGTTATAAGACTAACACGCTACTTCGTCGCTATCTCGATTTGCTTGGTTTAATTGCAGTGGGACAAAAAGGGTTTTGTCGCGATGATTTCGCGGTCGAAACTATCACGTGATTTAACACGTTCAACGCTTGAACAATGGCCGCTTTACACAACCCTTCTTTCTACAACTAATCATGCTACACCTAAGGTTGTATGAAAAGATTCAACAACCATTTTTACACAGCGTTTTTTTTACACAGCGTTTTAGCAGTGTTATAGAAATCCCATCCCCGCCCTTTTAATCCTTTGCCCCTTCCTCTACTTTTTTTTTTTCCTTTAAAAAAAAAAAATCTTTCTTTCTTTTTCCATTTTCCAATACAGAAAAAAAAAAATAATACAAATTTTAAAATCTGCAAATTAACAAGACTTCTACACGAGTAAGAATATTACATAGTATCACATAGTATCAATACAAAAAAAAAGACATTCATAGATTTTCAAAGTGAATGATTAAATGTCATATAAAAATATCATAAATCTTAACCAAACACAATAAACAGTGCATTCTTAGAATCAGTCAAATTTACCAATTATGAAAGGTTGAGGAAAAGGAACACATACACACCCACTCACACACACTTTATTTTTCTTTTTTTTTTCGCGGCACCACGCGAAAGGCGCATAAAGAGTCCAGAAACCAGACTTTATCGGCACCTGTTCGCCATTTATTTCTTTTGAAAACATCATTCCATCTCATTGATACGCTTAAGTGAACACTACGTAATGAAATAAATCAAAACGAATAAGGGGAAGTTGAGAAAAGTAAGAAAATTAACGTTTCATGTCCTTAACAAGAAATAAAGGTGTAAATACAAGGAGGAAACAGAACTTGAAAGAATGCAATTGTAGGCCTGTTAAGGGTAAACAATATGGGTGTTGACTGCATTTTGGAGTACGATTGTTTTACTTGGCACACATATTCCTTAGATCAAAAGAAAAAAAATCATCCAAAGAGACACTCTGTATCTATGCAAATTAGGCCTAATTTCCATCATTTATGCAAATTTATTCATGAAAATTGGATATTTGCTGAAAATGAGGTTTTTAAATTCCTTGGATCAAAAGAAGAACATTCATCAAAAGCGACACTTTGTATCTTTGCAAATTATGCCTATTTCCATAATTTATGCAAATTTATTCATTGAATGGGATATTCTATGAAAATTGTGTATTTATTGAGATATTTGAAGGAGAAACGTTTTAAAATAGATGACCTAGTGTAAATCAAGGCCAGTGGATCAATCTAGCAGATTATGTTAACGTTTGGTGACCGTCTAACCCCTCAAATTCAAGATGGCCATCGGCAGCAATGTTAAAATTCGCACATTTTGTGTTATTATTGAACTCAATATCTGTATGATATGTCTAGTAAAATCATTACTGGGGTGTCAAACTCAATTGTTGACTCATCCTTGGAACAAACTAAGAAGATATTTCAAAAGAGACACGCAATTCCTATATAAATTAGCCTCATTTGCATAATTTATGTATAATGATAAAGACATCTATTATATTAATACGGTAAGCTTCAACCCCCCAAATGCCTCCCACTCGAGATATCCTCACTCCGAGAATTCGGCGACTCCCCGATCGAAGGATATACGTTTTGCGGAGGACAATAAGGTATTCCCGAGTCGCTCCCGCCCCGTGGTCGTCCTCCAGATCGAAGAAAAGGGAAAGTCAGCAATGCGGTTGCTAAAGTTAAGGCGCCGAGCAATGACTACCGATTTACCGCCGCAACTTTGTTTGACGAATATAAAACGGGGTTTAAAAAGCAAGATATATATTACGAAACAATTCAAAGTTTACGAGTTGCAAAACTGTCCAGTTTTGGATAAATATAAAGTATTATTATCACGCAAATGGTCCATATGATCCGTAAGTTTGAAATTGACAACGCACTGTAACGACAACGAGTGTAATAGTAGCTTAGTTCAATAGTTTCGTCATCGTTGTTTTGCGTGTGTTATTCGCGAGCCCACATGCTTTGTACACAGCTGAGCGAGCGAGCTAATCCTTTTGTACACGGTGCAATTGTGCATTGAAGTGAATATAGAACGGGGGGAACAATGGTTGAGGGGAGTTTCTTTCGTATTTATACATTGACCAGGACATCGGCTAATCTTGCTAAAATCGCTCCATGGTATAATGTGCAATATCGCCACCCTGTGGCAAGATGTGTTACAACACGCACAAGGAAAGAAGGATATACCATCTCGCATACCATCTCGCAATCCGCTCAGGATTGATAATACAAAATTATTATAAAGAGTGTCATTTTATTAAATGAATGAAGAGACAGCTGTAAGCGTTCCCTCCATCGCAATATATCCCCGGGTTTTACATTATGATAAACGTATAACAAGGGATGATACTGAAATTGGAAATCAAACTTTTAGGACAAAATCCTGCAGATTTGGAAAAGGGGAAAAGGCGATCACCCCCCCCCCCCCCCCCCCCCCCCCTACCTGCCTACTAACTTCGCAACAACAAATAAAACAACGAAAACGCATCAAGCGCATGCATGTGTTTGTATTTGATAAGTTTGTCATGCATACAATTTCATCGTATTTTCATTATTATAATTATTTATAACATTTCAACAGAGTGTACCGCGGATATCCGATGGGTTGGGTTTATCATGTTCACTGAAAGGATGTATCGCAATGACATGTGCAAAAGAGCGGGGTGGGGGAGGGGTAGCTGCACGCCTGTGTCTCTTTCGTTTTTAAACCATGTGGATAGGGACGTTTTAAATTAGTTTCAGAGGTCGTTGTGTTCTTAAAATCGTGATGGCTTTTCACTGAAAAAAAAACCCCGCGTATTAGAAGACACGGGGTTATGTGCCATGCAGGCAATTGGAGTCGCGGGGAGGGGGGGGGGGGGGGGGGGGGGGCAGCGGCGAAGCTACTATATTATCAAGAACACGAATGTAGTGGACCATAATTATGAAAATATGGGGGATAACTTTGCATGGGTACTGAAACCATCATGATTTTGTTATACATTGGCCGGATGTATATTGTTGACCAGGGCCCCGACGGGTTGTGGGGCGGGATTTAGTTGCCCGTGTCTATTTTGTCTCACTATTTAAAATGATGGCTATGGGAATAGTATAGTTTTAAAGTGTCGTTATGTCGTTATCGCCTTTCTCTCACACAAACCCGCGGATTTCCGCGGGTACAGCTAGTGTAATTTATTATGATATTATCGTCTTCATTGAAATACTTGAATTTTAACATTCCTGCAGCGGCCGCATTGGATTTGTGAGACAAGATGACTGCCAATGCTGACAATTACCTGCTAAAAGTATTTGTTTACTTTGACTTACCCTAGTTCATCAATCTGCATAAGTTAAAACATCAATTATTTATATATAGACTACAATTTCATAATTGGGTAGATGTTTATAATGTAAATGATGTAAATATTGCGTACACAAATTTTAATAATAAATTACAAAGTTATTATGATAGGAATATTCCTTTAGTAAAAAATAAACGTAAACGTAATAAACCGAATAACCCTTGGATAACAAAAGGTACACTTAAATCAATTCGAACAAGAAATCGCTTGTATAAATTACACTTGAGAAAACCTACTGATATAAATTTAAAAACTTACAAAAAATATCGTGATAGATTAATGAAATTAATTCGAATGTCACGCAAGTTACACTTTTTAAATAAATTGAAGCAAGTAAGTTCAAATACTTATGCTACTTGGAAGGTCATTAAAGAAGTAATGGGGACAAAAAATTATGCTTTACCCAAAGATGACCTTACACTGAATGATAATATAATTGAAGATTCGAATAATTATGCTCACTGTTTTAATTCATTTTTTACTAGTATTGCAAATAAAATTGATAGCCCTACACATATACATTACACAGACTTTCTTTCTAATCAGTCGCTTTTTTTAAGTCCCACTAACCCTAATGAAATTATAAATATTACTAAATCTTTAAAGGTAAAGGCCAGTTTTGGAAACGCCCCCCTCTCAAAAAATTAAATGGAAGCTCTTATTACCAATAATGTGAAAGAATATAATTGTACTAATATAGGATTATCCAAATTTGGCCAAGAAACCGCCTACTAATTGATATATTTGGTAAATTATCATATCTATCCCACCCGGGATAGATATCGCCATGGCGGAATCGCTCATATGCTACGTGTATTACGACCACGAGGTGTACACGAGGTGTCGCGCTATACGTAGGGCTTGTCCCTAGCTTGTCGATATCTCCCCCAGCGCTAGCGGCGCTGACAGGTCTGAACGGGCGGTGGATTTATGAATTTCACAGGCGGATATTGGATTTCTTCCGATATTTCTGTATTTAACGATGCTTAGGTTCGGATTTTACCACACAAGCCCTATTTCAATACATATTCAACAATATTGATCAATATAGATGTTTAGATGTATTCGGCTACTTTCCCGAAACTGGACTTGGGCTTTAAGTATGTCAAAATCTTAAGGTTGTGATAGAATTAGTACATCACTTTTAAAACAAATTATTCACGTTATTGTTGATCCACTAACTTATATTTTTAAACAATCTTTACAGCAGGGTGTTTTTCCAGATTTATTTTAATTAGCCAAGGCAAATCCCATTTAAAAAAAAGATGATTAGCATGAAATTAGTAATTATCGTCCTATTTCTTTGCCTCCTAGTATATCAACATTTTTAGAGAATTTTTTTTATAGTAGGTTATTTGATTTTTTAAATGCTCACAATATATTGAATTCAAATCAATATGGCTTTAGAAAAAATCATTCCACTGACCAAGCTTCAATACAAATGTATGATAAAATTACTAATGCTGTGGCGAATAAAGAACATGTAATAGGTATTTTTTTAGACCTTAGTAAAGCGTTCGATACACGTGATAATAATATTTTACTCTATAAATTGTCGTTTTATGGTATTGTGGTCAAGCCCTTTCATGGTTTAAAGATTATTTGATAAAAAGAAAACAATATGTTACATTCAATGGCCTTAATTCGGATTTACTCTCCGTTAATTTTGGTGTACCACAAGGCTCAATTTTAGGACCACTTTTATTTATTGAATATGTTAATGATTTATCTAATACATCTTCCCTATTGTCGTTTGTTCTTTTTGCCGATGACACAAAATATTTTTTGCTCTCATAAAAAATTAGAACCATTGGTGAATGTTTTGAATAATGAATTGTCTAAAGTCAATTGGTTTAAATGTAATAAACTATCATTAAATATACAAAAAAAATAACTTTATGTACTTCATACATTATAACTCTCATTTAGAGGATAATGCCCCGAGTAGTATTAATAGTGATAATATATAAATTGAACAAATAAACACATTTAAGTTTTTAGGAGTATTTATTTATGATAATTTAACGTGGAATGATCATTTGCATCACGTAACTATGTCCATTTCTAAAAGTGTAGGAATCATAAACAAGTTAAAATCTCTTTTGCCACCTACAGCCCTGTTCTTATTGTATAATTCATTAGTACTTCCATACTTAACATATTGTAATATTGTTTGGGCCAATTGTGGTGCAACCAAACTTGATCCTATTCTTTTATTACCAAAAAGACTTTTGCGTACTTGTACAGGATCAACTTTCCTTGCCCATACAGCCCATATAAAGTTAGAAACATTAAAAATTACTGACATGCATATTCTCCAAGTTGCAGTATTTATGTTTAAGTACGTAAATAAACAACTTCCAATCTCATTTAATAATTATTTTTGTTATAATAATTCAATTCATTCTTATCCAACTCGTATTTCTGTGAATTTCCATTTGATGAATCCCAAGTTATTAATTACACATAAATCGATTAGACATCACGGCCCAATTTTATGGAATAATTTACCAAATATAATTAAATCATGCCTGACCCTCTATGCTTTTAAAGCAGCACTAAAGCGTCACCTTGTATCACTATACAGAGTCGTAACTCACTAAACATCGTCTCTTATGTTTAAACAAGCAAAATATACATTTTACTTTTTAGTCAAATCCAAAACTCATCATGACCGGAATTCTACTTTCATGCACTCCCACTTGCACATGCACTTGCACTGCACCCATCTGATCAAAGTCATGCATACATGTATACAACACAAAAGCAATAGTTTGTGTCGCTGATTGTCCCCAAAAGGCCGCCATCAATTTCAAGCTTACAGCTCATGATGGCGGTCTCCTGCGTTTATGTGCTTTATGATAATATATAATAAATTAAAATAATGAATTAATATATTCATATTTCATGTATGGTTTTACTTAGTAGATTGGCATACGGTGATTTTCACGAGAAACGTATAGTTTGGCATCAGTGACGTATTGGATTTTGAGGATCGTTCCATTACTCGTTGATTATTTATGTTTAAAAAAAATCAAATATGGGAAAAGTAAAAGGTTTCAAATGATCTATTTGTATGGAATGGTTTTCTAAAATCATGATTTGAATTATCAAAGTAGTTATATCGCCAATAAAGTCTTCTTTTAAGACTATGTTTGATAATCAATTCGATATGAAATGGTTGAAATGCACAACAAATAATTTGGAAGGCGGGAAATTGAGTTACGAGGTTTTCGAACTAAATCCTAAAATGAGATACAAGGTTTTCAAAAATATGAATTGTGGTTATTAGAAAAAAGAAAAAAAACTCATGTGGTTATTAGAAGATGAATTACACCTTAAACTTCACATTTATCAAAACAATTGATTTTCACCAAAATTTGAGATACAAGGTTTTAACAGCCCAGCGACGATATGACGATATGTAAAATTATGAGAACAAAAATATATCAAAAGAGTTGTCTTTTATTTCTTTTGTATGAAAGCCCATCGATCATGTCAATAATAGATTAAATATTTGCATGCCTTGTACCAACGTGATGATATAATATTATTCATTGATATTTATGAATTGTTTGTAGCAATTTCTTTCAGTAGTGAAGTGAACAAACACCATATACTGAATTTTAACAAGATCAAGGACAACTGTTGGTATAACACTTCAAGCATGTGTTGCTGTATTTCCAATACAATGGCAATATCTAAATTATCAATGTGCAACAAAATATGAAGCATCAGAATTTGTGTCATTTGTTATAGATGAAGCTTCCATCTTGTAAATGTAATACACAGAATTGAATTTTAAATATTGTATCGATTATCAAGATGCAGTGTCGGAGATATTGAAACTATCACACATTTGTTTTAATGTTTGTGAACAAAGACTGTAAGGTGATTTTCTGCAGTTTAGTTGCATTTATCTCAAATTATGAACAGTTTCTGTATCAAGGTATCTATGGAATCAAGTATTAAAGGCCCAGTCACATATCTTCGGATAGCGTAAACAGATCCTTGTCGAATGTCGGGAATGGTGGTGGAAGTTGTCTCCATTGTCGGGTGCACATTATGCACAAAACATTCCACCTCGCAGAACAACGTGCAACACCCGACAAGAAACGCATACAAACAAAGATGAAAAATTGAAAATGTTACTCTCCGTCGGGCATCCATTTATGCTATCCGGTGATAAATGACCTGGGCCCCATTGCAGAAAGAGATTCAATCAATTGTAAGTTTCAATTAATTGTAAGTGAGAAAATGTTCTCATTTAGAACACATGATCCGGCTTACAATTGATTGTATCTCTTTCTGCCACAGGGCTCTGGACTTAGAGGTGTTGCCACTTCTAGTAATTCATATCAGTGGTGTAGTGGTACAAGAAAGTTTTTAAAGGGACATATAGGCTGATGTAGTAAAAAGGCCTTGAGATGTTATGCGTAATAAAACGTGCTTCAGAGCATGAAGTCTCCTGAATAATTAAAGTTGTTTGTCATCATTCACATTATTGTATGTTCTTCTCCTGTAATACAGTGGAACCTTGTTATTACAGAGTGAGGATACACACATGTACAAAATATAACCTTATAACAAGGTAGTTTTACTGGTACAAGTGATTTATATTCTGTTGTTTTGTTTACCCTGGTATAAGATACCTGGCCCCATATTTATAAAAGCCCACTAGTTTCATGCTTAGTGTATCTTGGATGACATGGCCAAGAATTATACACATGATCTGTTTAGTTGCTAAATAGCGTTGATTTAGTGGGTACCTAAGGCTTACCCAGCTAACCCTAGTTGGGAATTAGGAAAAGTGTTAGTTGCTCAGTGCACTGTATAATTTGAAATACACTTAGCTAGAAGGGTTTTATGAATATGGGCCCTGTTAATTATGATATAACAAGATGTATGTTTTTCAAACTCCCAATCACCTCATTTTAGCGAGGTTTCACTGTGTTTACAGATGTACTGGGGTGTTGCATAAGTCGCAAATTTGGGATTGATCTAAATTCAGAAAACATACTCACTTTAGCCAATAAGATTTGCGCATTTAGGCACATTTTCTGATTTGTTATCAATCGCAACTCTTTATGCAGCACCCCCTGGTATGTTATTTTATACCGTGTTTTCTATGCTTCATTTAATTGAATGTCAAATTGTTATGCAATTTTTAGAAAAAGTTTGTAAAATTATGTTCAAGAAAACTGGAACAATCATGGTTGAGTTGACATTAGATCATCTGCCAATTAAAACAAAAAGGACAACAAAAACAACAACACAAATAATGGAATTAACTTTGTTACTCAAGAAACAATTTTCATTTATTTTCTTTGAAATGAATATATTTAATAATCAAGAATACTAATTGATTGAAATATACATGATTATTTTGAGACGGAATAATAAAAAGAACTTATAAAATTGAAACAAATACAATACTGCAAGTTATGTAAATAAATCAACACACACATCATAGTTACACTTTATAAACGTTGTCAACACTGAATTTCCTACAGCTTTTATACAATCTGTACAAATATATGGACGGACTCATATTAGGTACCATTGCAGGGGCGTAGACAACGGGGGGATGAGGGGGATGCATCCCCCCCCACCTCACAAGGTGGGGGGGATGACATGTACAATCACCCCCCCCCCCCAGGTTTAGGGAAGAATATATTTTTTTTTTGTGTATCTATACGAGTGAAAAAGAAAACATTAGTTGTATGCATAGGCGTACCCAGGGGGGGGGGGGGGTTGGCGGTTCAACCCCCCCCCCCCCTTTGACCCAAAAATGGCTGTAAGGGGGGTTTGAACCCCCCTTTTCAAATTTTAGCTGGTCTCGAGACTACTTTTAAGTTGTCTCGACCGTCTAACACCTGGTCTCGACCGACTGGACTCCGGTATCGGTTCGAAAATTGTGAAAGTATTTGGTCTCGACTCTTTGCAACGGAACCCCCCCCCCCCCCCCCCCCCCCCACTGAGAGAGTTGAATGAACTTGGTCTCGGTCTCGAAAATTTTGAAATTACTTGGTCTCGGCTTCGAAAAAATTGTACGGACACCCCCCCCCCCCCCCCCCCCCCCCCCCCGCCCCACCCGTCTACGCCACTGGTACCATTCATTTTCCTCCGGCAACAATACATGTAGCTCTAATGTAATTCTCTTTCATAAACCAACAAATATGTAAATACTAACCAAAACCAGATCACTAGCCGTAGCCAAACTGTTCTATTGTCGCTGGATGAAATGTACTTGTATCACGCCACTCACAATATTTGGCATTTTGTACAGGACAGGTTATAGAAACAAATGTCTAAAACACATCAAACGCAGACAATACTTGATAAATTTGTGACCAAAGCAATCATGATTCACCATAAAATATTTTGAATTACAACACTAGAACAAATTGACGGCACACTGGAGAATCATTGTATATAAATAACCATAATTATAATAACGTAAATAAGAAAGAAAAAATGTTTGAACATAATACAAGAAGTGAAATTTGCACTAAATTTAAATAATGTGAACCATTATTACCAAATTAATTGATTAAAGGGGTAGTTTAGTTTTGGTAGAGAGGGCGCTGCACATCACAATTTTTTTGTGAGGTAATGAAAAACTGAGTGCCGAATTCGAAAAAACATGCAATTTTACTGGCAGAATCAACTTTATTTGGTCAAAATCGGTCCAGAAACGGCTGAAATATCAATAAATATATCTGATCTTATAATTATTTGGGGCCCAAATAATTAGATGATTTTTTCAAACAAATTTAAAAATGCTTACACTTTTTTTTAAATTTCAAAAGCGTTTTTAAAATCATTGTTGATGATCTCTGTATTTAATCATTATTTCATAAAACATCACATGCATAATTTTGTATAAAAAATGTTGAAACCAATGCCTTTTTAGAGAGCGCCCTCTTGTGTTTTAATGGCTCTTTTTGAATGATAACAGGCTTTTTACTTATTCTTTTGTAATTTTGTATACCTATCGAGCATGGTGGAGTTATAACTATTAGTTTATAATGTTACTGTCCAGGTTTGGTTACTAAAGTTCATCATTGCCAAAACTGTACTACCCCTTTAATGTCACTTTTTGTCTTCATGTAAAATAATGCGCACAGGCACATTCAAATCGGAATATATGAATAGGGGAAATCCCTTAAACCTGTAGCCCATTTCATAAAACACTTGCAGTGGTTGTGTCCAATTATTGTAACTATTTGGCCAACAGCCAATCAGCATGGAACATTACAGCTGTTGCCATGGTAGTTACAATAATTGGACAATTGCAAATGTTTTATGAAATGGGCTACTGAATGTACATACAGAATGAGATTTAAATGAACCATTACTTTACAGACAAGATATCAATGAGGATTTGCCAACTGATGATGGTGATGATGACTTTGGAGATGATGATGATGATGATAATAATGATATTGATGATGATGATGATGTATAATGGTGGTGGTGGATGTGATGATGTCTGATTATGATATCTGTCCTCATTAAAACAACAAGTGGTGCTGTCAAGTCAGTTTTCTGAAAGCTCCCTCCAAATTTGATAAGTAATTCATGTAAAACGTAAATAAGTAAACAATAGTGCTGACTCTTTGAAATACATGTCATGCATAAAACAGAAAACTTGTAATATGTATAGGACTTCACAATATATAAATAATGTATCTATCTACAAATTAATATACATATACAATATAAGACATATTGCCAGCTGAGAACACATATTGAAATAGTATAGAAAGACAACTTTTTGGGATTAAAAAGAAATACAAACACAGTATTAAATCTTTCTACAACAAAATATATATGTACATATTTTGCAAGCTCGATCTATAAACACAAAGGTAAAATGAAGAATTGATTATGCAATAACTGATACAACATTTTTGTTTTATTCTAGTTGTGTATAAACTTTCTGAAAAACAATACAAATAAAGACATTGCTTATCATTTTAAATCAATATTAACTTTAATGGTTTATTCATCAGACAATATTTTGTGTGATATGATCGCATCTTTACCTTAAAAATTAAGAAAATTGCGTTAATCGGTGTTTGTATTATGAACTCTTCAAATCTAATAAGTTTACAGAAAGAAAGACTCGGAATTATTTATTTATCCCCATCACAGTTCAGAATGAGTGTATGAACTCCTTCTCTTCAAATCTTACTACAAGACATATATATATTCACATATATTACATTCTCTATTACACACACCAGTATAAATGTAATCATCTACACAAACAAAGAGTTTATTTTGCATTTGTTATATTTTTGTATCCATTATTTTTCAATTTATCCCTATCAAAGTTCTGAATGAGTGTCTAAACTCCTCCTCCTTCTCCTCTTCCGTGCATTGGGGTACGTGACTTCGAACCGTCCTGCGTCTAGTGTGCTTGGTACAAAAGACGCGCCTCCCATTATCAGGCCGTGATTGTCGTAGAGCGAATCATCGACTAGCATTGTGGAGCCTGAAAAAGGGAAAATAATAATGACAAAATTAAAACACTTACATTTAAAATTAATGTTGCACTTGTTTAAAATAGTGTTCTTTCTTCATGTCCAAGGTAAATCAAATAGATGTATACACACAATATAAACAAATTTAAGCTTGACGACGGGGAGGCTGACGTCATGCGCATATTATTTGCATACATTACAGAAGCGGTCTATTCATAGAACATGAACCTGTGAAATTACCTTGCTATTTCAGGTTCCTTGTTATAACAGAGCTCGTTATAAAGAGGTTCCACTGTATACAACTATAACCCATGAGTATCATGAATAGTTCAACAAAATTGTACTCTTTAATTACCATCAGATTCGCTGTCCATGGTGTAATGACCATCGAGGAGTTTCTTGTGTTTCTGCCAGTCAAGTCCGGCCAGCTGCATGTGTTCCTCTATCTCGGTATCCAAGAGTGCTAGCCCCCAGATCCTCACCTGTAAGAAAAGTAGTAATTGGGTATTCATCATTATCTCCATCATCATGAACATCATCATCATCGTCATCATCATGATCGTCATCATCAACATCATCATCAGGAGTTATTTGTGTTTATGTCATTATTGTGTTTTGAGTGCTAGCCCCCATATCCTGACCTGTTATAAAGAACACATAGTAATGACACTCATATTCATAATCGCCATCAACATCAACATCATCATAATTGCCTTCATCACCCTCATCATAATCGCCATCACCACTATCATTATCATGTTCATCTTCCTCATTGCTAGTGTCATCATCATTGTTGTCACTATCATTACCCCATAATTATCAGTCATCACTATCATCATCACTATAATCATCATAATCATCTCAAAATTAATACCATCAAAAGCTTTCTCAGACATGTCAGAGTAATTATTATCGTATTGATTATTGTTCCAAAGTTTGCATTATAATGTTATACTAAAAAAGTTGACTCGGGATTCATAAAAAAACATACCTCATCCATAGTGCCTTCAAATAGATTGCTACTGTTATCCGCTCCCAGGTATAGGTCGACATCAGCATTCTAAAAACAAAAATGAGTTGACAGTATAAGGCAAGCAAGGTAGATACTAAATTAATTTCAATCTATTTATAACTATAATTCATTTTCATCTCAAATGCCTATATAAATCAATATAAACAATATACAAGTAGGAAACTTAAATAGAGAGCTAACTTGGACATCCAGGGTGTCCTCATAGTGATTGGTGTGTATGCCCACTGCGTTTACCATTCAGCAAGACAATTTATCCACAGTTTGATGCTCTCTACCCAGGTGTATAAATGGGGACCATGGTCGGGTGTTAGTTAGCCTTCTCGCCATTGGCATCATATGGTTAGTATGCTCCCCAGGGAGTTAAGAAAGTACGTAATGATGACCATGGGTAATATTTTGCGCTTGATCTACACCAAACTAGGGAAACACAACTAGTCTAATCATGAAGAAGGTGGATTTGAATAAATAAAGGTAGATCATAAAATGTGATAATCATATCAAGGTAATAATTTGTTAACATTAATTAATTAGCTAATTAAAATCTTCTCAAACAAAAAAGGACCTAATTTTAAACATGAACCCAGGTAATAACATAATGATTTGCAACCTTCTACAGATAAACATACATGCAAATCTAATGGAAGAAATACACTGGTATATGATAATATCATGACAAAATTAAATCACCATATTTATATTTACCCATGTAAGACCAGTGACCTCCGAGGTGCTGGATTGTAGTGTCCCATTCACAAACACAGATAGAATGCATTCTGAAAAAAAAAACAGATTTGCAGAAAGATATTGGTTTAACGCTAATTATCATGCTTTCATTATCTTGTTCTTTACCATTATAAAAAAATAACAATATTAAAAGAAAATAGATACAATTACAGCGTAACCTATAATTTATAACGAGGTCACACGGACCGTGAAAATTGTCTTATATCGGTGGTGGGGGGTGCAACTGTACAACAGCAAATAAAGGGTTGGGACCAGCAAAATAACAATATCGAAAAGGGTCTTGTTATATCAGAGCTCCTTATATCAAAGATTCCATTGTAATATGAAGGGTTTTGTAAAAATTGTAATTATTAGCATTTTCAGATTAATTATTGTAAAGAAATTAACGAGAAACGAAAGTATACATCAAATTTCCCAAAAAAATCATTCTAAAAAATGTTAGATATATAATTTAAATACTTCTAGAACTGTACATGCAGTGCACGATCTCAACTCAACAGGCTGGGATCATTTTGCCGGAAACAGTCAACAGTGCATGTTTTAGCTGCACAGGATGCACGTGTCAAAATAGACACTGTTGTTCATTTAAGAATACAAACTCCACACCAAAAGCAGGCACATTTCTATGAATATAAATTAAACATGTGTGGCTGACGCGATAAGCAAGATACAAATTGATCAAACAATATGTCGTCGGGTGAGGGTGAGGAGGGCATTAGGTTAATTTTGGACGAAATTGAGTAGACTGGGTAGATTGGAAGCCATTTCAATATCATATAATAATTTCAAATAATTGTATTTTGCCTTTTTTGGGGAATATTCATAAAGTACAAAGAGTGCTATATTTTGTTTCTACATTGCTTTCTAACGTTAACTCCGAAGTACGAAAATTCACTTAGCACCCTTCTCTTTCTATAAACAGACGATGTTCTTACAAGTTATATACCTTGTGCATCAAGTCGAAGTGCGACATGGGTCCACGTATCTCCCACTAAGACGTCACTGGTAGCATTCACGTAGGAGCTCCCATACTTCCCATAGACAAAGCTGTAGGGACAGAAAATACAATTGCGAATTAAATTGTAAAACAAAGTTAACATTGATTTTTTTTCAAGAAAAATACAAATTAAATTTTGCATTGCGGGTGGGGTATTTAAATATGTTTACACAATCGGATAAATCATACAAAACAAAAAGTTGTGTTTTGTGGGACTTGAACCCGATACCTCTGGATTGATAGTACATTCGCCGAATAAGAAATGGACATGAAACACGTACGAACGGAGACGAACATAAATAGCGGGCCAGCAAAGACAGAAAAGCTAAGAAGTTAAAACTATTCTCATTTTCATTACCTATTCTCAATAACAAGACTCATACTGTCATCAGCAGCACCGAATATCGGCAGTGTAGTTGACGGGTAGTTGGAATCAAGATAGCACCATGCTTCGAGGGTGAAACTCTCATCAATATCCAATGTCTGAATTCCTGGCAGAATTACATAATCGTCGGATCCATCGAACTGAAGCGCCTGATTTAGCCTGTGAAAATAAAATACCAAGGAGAGGAATGCCAGTTAAACACAAACACCTTGTAACAAAATATAAATTATTAGTCTTAAAAAGCTCAGAGTGATCTAATAACTATGTTGAAAAAATAAAAAAAATTGACCAAGGGTTGAAAAAACGCTTATTTCAGTGATCCATATTCGAGAATCAAAGGTGAATCTTTCATCGATATCCAACGTCTGATTCCCTGGAAGGATGACATAGTCGTCGGATCCATCGAACTGAAGTGCCTGATTTTGCCTTTGTTAATACAACACAATATCAATTAGAGGTTGCACTGTTTGCAATGAAATACATATCCCTATTTTAGGGAGCTTACTAATTATAACTATGTTGACATATATGTGCAGGAACGGTTGATAATACCGTTTTCAGTGATCAGGACAACACTCCCGCACTATGAGGTCTGTCATCGATATCCAATGTCTGAATTGTTGTAACTTTAAAGATAAACCGATCATCATATAACACATAATACTGTCTTTACAAAAGATAACCTCTCTATTCATTCTCGATTTATATACCGCCTATTATGATTGCTTATCTTCTCTAGCGCTATTTGCAATGTGATTCTTTTTAAAAGATGATTTAAAAGTATCACAATTATGTACATTGTAGAGACGGTGCATACAATGTGTGCATGTTGATCACATAAGGCGCTGTATAAAGTCTAGCCTGTTATGATTATTTACCTGTCCGCACATTCATACTTCATGTGCGAGAAGATAACATTGGGTTGATCGTAGACGAACACACCAAGACGTCCACCGAGGAAGGTTGGATCATACAAGTCACCCGTGTCTGTCAGAGTAACGTCTCCAGATTTGATGGTGATTCTGACAAATAAAATATGGAAGAGACGTACATAAAGAATGATATTGATTATGATCACTGAATTATAAGCATGATAGGCTTTATTAGATCGAACTCTGCAATCCATTTTTTGTTCAGGTGTTTTTTTGTAAACAAATCTACACCATAAGCGAGATTAATAATAACAGTCACAGCTGTGTATTTTGTCCATCGAAGTCACACAAGAAAAGTGATCATTGTGAACAGGTTACTCGATTTTCTGGAAGGTTACTTCTGCTGGCCACTCTAGTCAGGTTCTCTTATGTAGACAGGTTGTTGCCAAGGCAAGTTTGATTTTATCTTGTTGCCATTTTAGTTCCAATAAGTATCATTTTAATACCTAATTGGCGAATTTGTTCTCTTTGATTGAAAGTGGTCACTTATCACCAGTTACTGCACTCAGACAGACATCAGACATCAAGCGAATCAAAGTCAAAGTCTCTCCACTGCTACTTTGCATATAGAGTGTTTTCAACTGTAATCTGTCCTATATACAGTGATATAGGTCAAATATCTACTAATTAATGTAAGTAACAGAACGCAAGGGGAGGAGGGGGGGGGGGGGGGGGGTCAGGTGGCTAGTAATGATCTGTGTGTGCAACTGTTCATGCTAAGCGCATGGTTACTATATGCAGTTTGTATCTGGTATGACCCAGCCAGGGATACAAACTACTTAAAGGGGCCCTGCACACCAAATGCATGTTGACCTCTGTTCATCTATATTAGTGTACACATTCAATATTTGTAAACGGTTTGACCCAAATATGTTTTGTATATTTTTAAACATTTTATCATTTATTTGTCTTCATTTTGCTAAGCCCCACCTCCTAAAAAACCGTCCAGAGCAAATTCTATTGTTGACCTGCAGTGACATCATTTGTCAATCACTGGTCAGCTACCATGAGATTAACAAAAGATGAAAGTACAAAAAGAACATCCACACAAAAGCATGCCCTGCATACCTCCATGCAATAGCTTAGACAGTGCTTTTCTTCTGACATAGCAACAGCTATTGTAATTGAAGTTGTGTGAGTTGGTATTCTATTCAACCGTGTGATGCTATTGTGATTAGCCTAATCACAAGCTGACCAGTGATTGACAAATGATGTCACTGCAGGTCAACAATAGAATTTGCTCTGGATGTGTTTTTTAGGAGGTGGGGCTTAGCAACATGAAGACAAATAAATGATAAAATGTTTCAAAATATACAAAACATATTTGGGTCAAACCGTTTACAAATATTGAATGTGTACACTAATACAGATGAACAGAGGTCAACATGCATTTGGGTTGCATGGCCCCTTTAAGATCTACCGTGTATGATCATACTTAGGACCAGGACAATCCAGCGTTGGGTCTGTCTGAATGGAGTGACTGTGAAGGGTAAGGTCCACCGCACACTACACGATCCGACCCGATCCGACGAACGCTTCAGTATCTGAACAATACTACATGCATGTAATATGCGCGCATGGCTTTAGTTCAGAAGTTCAGAAGTTCAGAAGTTGTTCTTCGGATCGTGTAGTGCGCGGTGGGCTTAAGACATACAGAAGAGAGCCTAAACACAAGTATTTATGTCATTTCATATCGTCCAACACTGGAAAATACATCAAAATTATACATTGTTTCAACCGTTGCGTTAGTGGATCTTGCATTGAAATTTTGAAACATTCCTGGCTTACACTGATGCTCCCTAAATTAATTTATTCCGCCTTGTACCTCAAGTGTTTCATTAACTGTTTGTCTATCCAAGAACAAAACGCATATTATGCACGCATATCATGTGAGTATTACTACCTCATAAGGCCAAGTGAAGGACGGAATTCGAGTCTCCACAGATAAGCTGTGTTGTGCTGCCACCCCTGCATTAGTGGGTCGTGCCATAACAGTTCAACTTCGTTAGCAGTCGTGTAAGAATGCCAGAGAGCATTGGCTAGAGCTGTTCCTGGCCCAGTCAACGATTCAACTTTCTGTTGAAAAAAAAATATATAAATAATAATAATTTGCAAAAGGATGGTTATGTTTTGGTAGTTTCATGAAACTAAACATGACAATATGTGTATTACTTTGTAAAGACAACAGTTATTAAATAGGAACAGATGATCATGATCCATTTATAATTTCAATGCTTAACACGAAATGGCATATTTCACTATAATTTCCCTCTATGTGCAATAATAATATTTTGTATGTGGTATTTTGGTAATATGTTGTATATGCAATCATGAATGTTTACATAATATGAATCAAACGAGGTAACTGAAATTACCACGACCCTCAGCTCTCGCTTACGCAAAGGTTATTAAAATCATCTCGTTAAAAAAAAAATTCAAATCATAATTTTAGGCGTATATTATGAACTTATTTTGTGTTGGTACTTATCATAGCTAATCTGTAAAAAGAAATAATCATTACATGTTTCGGATCCGAACTTGCCTTTATTTGCAACCCCTTGATCCCAGCATACAATGTGTTTTTGTTAAGGTTGGTGTGCTTCCACATAGCTACGTAGAACTTCCGGTTGCTCTGGTAACCGAAAACAAAGCCCATGTAATTCCCTCCGTCGTTACCGTTCACGAACATGGTGCCTCTGAAGTCGACTGGACCGAATGTGTCCTGGCCAATTAGCATGACAGGGGAGGTGATATACGATGAGTTGACTAATTTCACCTCTTTTCCCTGTAAATGTGAAAATACATAATTATGACAATACATCTTAATGATTTAACTTAACAAAGCAAAGTGAATAGTGGAATACAGAGTTAAGATACGACAGGCACAATAACCGTACACATGTATAATGGAACTTACAGTAACAAAAAGAGTACCTTAGACCCCTGGATCAGGTGCTGCATCATGTAATACCTGCTGGTAACAGAAAATTACTTATTAATATGTCACTGTGAGGCAAATTAAGAGCAATAGACTATCAGATTAACTTTTTTCCTCCCTGGCATTGTAATATGCATTGATAGTAAAACCTTGATAAACCAGGATCTCACAAGAATCAGGTTAACCCTTTGCCCTCAGGAACTTCAAAGTAGTTTGACCTGTATTAACTCTACGTGGATTTCGAAATCTAGTAAGGAATATGTTGAAAATAGTGCTAAATAGAAATTTACATATTCAAAATATACTTACTGAGTCAGTAATGAACCATGACGGAGGGTCATCAACCGTTTCCAGATTGACCGATGTGTAAGGGTCAAAGGTCGTTGTGTGGTAGCGACTGCTCTTTGGACAATTGTCATCATCATCTATCACGCCATCTCCATCGTAATCGGTCTCGCAGACATCTCCAATACTATTGCCTGAGAGAGCGTGAAATGATAGTGTTATCATCAAAATTGATTGTGATGGCATAACACAACATGCGCCTCAGAAATGATGATTGTTCAAACATGGCATATAGATCTTAGCAGGAAGGTAAATATTGTGTGATGAGAAATGTGCCCTTTTCTTAGTTTTAAAGACTAGATTGTAATGGTTTTTACATTGTAGCTGTCAAACGCGATTCAGTTATCATGATGAAAGATCGATAGATCTGTATCATTTTTAGGTGGTTGACTTGTATTGTTATAAATATATTGATCACTCGGTATCAAAGTACATTATAAACTTCATAATGCTGTCTGAATCGCCCCATGATATTTAAATAATCAAGTACATTCATTAAGGCATACAGTTAGTCTTGTTATAGTAGATAATTTTAAGTCTAATTCAAGTCAAGTCAATAATTTAAAGTGTACTATATGTATGGTTTAAAACTGCACAACTGTCAATATCTTACCATCGTCATCAGTCTGTCCTGCATTTGAATATAGAGGGCAGTTGTCAGCTCCATTCAAGACGCCATCACCATCCTTATCATCATCACATTCGTCACCTACAAAATAAAATGTGTAAAATGTATGACATTTCTATTACCTAATTGGAATCCTTTAAATTTCAAAATTACTTCAAAACAATTTTAAAATTGAAAAGGTATAACAAATGCATCAATCGAACATTGTAACATTTTAACATTTCCTGAACAGGGCATGAAGAGACATTGATTGCTGTCTGTTGCTATATGAACAATGACCAAATTGTATTTATGATTATGTTCTCCGTCTCTCCCCCATACAGATAAAAAGATGTAACAATATGTATGACTAAGAAAATAAAACATGCTTTTCATTCCCAATTTATTACAGATAAGGGATATAATCAATAAATGACATACTGATTTAATTTAAACGATTTTAAATTAGATAAAAAGAGCAACAAAAATAAATTATCAATAGATTTGAACCAGAGACCTCTTGATTGCTAGGCGGGTGCTTTGCCAATTTTAATTATGGCGGTTCCTCTCCAATACCCTTTTCAATGCTCATGCAAGTCAGAAGGCATTTAAACCTGACATAGGATACGGAGGGTACTATAAGGGATATGTGGGAAGGATAACGTAATGTAATGAAGCTTTGAATCGATTTAAAACGTCTAAAAACGTTTTTTAAATAATGGGTACCCAGTATGATGAAACGGAGATCCCTATAGCATTGAGTGAACTTGCAAGCTTGCCTGGCAGTAACGTCCCCCAGGGAGTGGAGAATTTGCACTTTGTGGGCTGGACGGATTGCAGCATGTATCCGATGACCGGTATCATAATAGTTATGCGCTGCGACCGTCAAAAGACGGAACGTGTGCTCCATTAGTACAGTATCAATCAATATTATTATGATTATCTATATATTTTCTTTGTTATGCTAGAGGCCAATGAATTCATTCATACCTATTCCATCGTCATCTGTGTCAGTCTGGTCTGCGTTAGGAATCACTAGGCAGTTGTCATCCAGATCAAGGATGCCATCCCCATCACTATAGAAAATGCAACAAAAATAATGTTAAAAATTAATCACATAGCAAATCAACTGTTCTTGTATATCTAAACAATATTAAAGGGTAATGTGGTAAAACAATTTGCCAAAAGGAGCATTGTACTGCACTGCCATTCTATTTATTTGAAGGAAAAAATAGGGATACTAGGTGCTTACCGGTCCTTATTTGACCCATATAATCATTGCATTAATCTCTGTATCCATTTTGATCCCTACCAGTCTGATAATAATTTGACGTGTCAGTTAATTGACATATCAGTTGATTTGAGGTATAAGTACATTTGGGCAGTTAATTATCGCATATGTCAATTATATCATCGCCGTATGTGTCTGTTTGGTATTATATTCCAATACTGGTGATTTCACAGAACTAAAAGGATGAATAATTTAGCAAATTATGAGACTATTATAGTACTTACCGGTCTTTATCAGACCCATCGTAATCATCGCAAGAGTCACCGTATCCGTTCTGATCCGTATCAGCCTGATCCCCGTTCGACGTATCTGGGCAGTTATCACAGACATCACCAACCCCATCGCCGTCAGTGTCGGTTTGATCAGTGCTATTGAACAGGGGGCAGTTATCTGAACCATCATCGATACCTTTAAAGACAAAAATATGTAATATTGTTACAGAATTATACTGGTAATACAAACAGAAAGATCTCTGCTTATTTATCACCAATAACAATGCATCAACAAGGTCATCATCATCATCAATACATTTTAAGTTTGATCGCTGCTACTAAAGAGGGGGCAGTTATCTGAGCCATCAATACCTTTCAGATATAATGTAAAAACAATGCAGATAAGTTATTATAACTAACGGTTAAATACTATGATGTATGACACTCGTGGCTTGTCATAGTTTTATGTTTATTGTAAGTTACTTATATCGACATTGAAAGGGCATTATTTACCTACTCAGTATGGTAATTTGACTTTAATGAGTTAATTCCTCGGATAATGGAGGAGATGAGTGGTGTGCTTGGGTCCATAGCAACTGATGCTGTTTTGAGGGGACAGTTAACTGAGTTGTCAACAATACATACATACATGTATTTTAAACATAAGAAAAACTGACACAAAGTATAAAACAAATAAAAGTGAGCAAATAGAACGGGGTTTCTCCAGGATTCGAACCCGAGACCTCCTGATCGCTAGACCGGCGCTCTACCAGCTGAGCTATATGAAATTGTACACTGTGTCCCTTAAACACCTAAGTATTCAATTCAAGTGTTGGTCAGAAGCTATGGCAAACTCTGATTACTATGATTAGGAAATCAACTAAGGGATATGGTGCGATGTACATGCGCAAACAACATGATATGTCACCGAATCAGCTAGGAAGTAAACATGTCAATCGCCATTGTCAACTTACTCCAAACTCACGAACACAAACTACTGCATAATCGAATTAATGTTAATACAATTTTGACCATAAATTCATGAAGTGACTCACCATCATCGTCATCATCTGAATCACATTCATCGCCATCACCATCTCCATCCGTATCGAGCTGATCCGGGTCATATGTACTAGGGCACACATCACATTCGTCACCATAACCATCACCGTCCGAGTCTGTCTGGGCTAGGTTTGCTACAAATTGGCAGTTGTCCTAAAATAAGCGAAAGTACAAGAGGGAGACTTGACTACTATCATCTTGTTCAAAGAATAGGACATTTTGTTGAAAATTATTTTTTCTTTCTTCAAAGAATAGAACATTCTTGTTAAAATAATATGGCATATGATTGATGAGTCTAGATACACTAAGCCAAGACACATCACAGGAATTATATAAACAATGCGTTTTGTGTACACTTTGTAAAAAAAATCATACATATCTACAAGCATTTCGTTTTTAGTAGACCTCCTTTTTCCTATCTGTATACCCATATTCATTGTAAACTTGTATCTTGTTTGTTGTTGGAAATAAACGATCATTCATTCATTCATTCATCCATTAATTCATTCATTCAGGATCGGTAGGATTCCTGCAACCTAATTTAGAGTTCTGAGGGTTAACCCAATATAGCAATGTACAGTATTATACCTCATCATCGTATATGCTGTCGTTGTCGTCGTCCTTGTCGCATTCGTCTCCAATCTGATCGTTGTCTGCATCTTCTTGTCCACTGTTAGAAACGGTCTCACAGTTGTCAGATTTGCATTCGTTGTTTGACCCATCACTGCAGGCCAGCGATTCCGCCGGATGACCATCTGTATCTATGTCCTCTCCGCAGAATTCACCGTCTCCAGCAAAACCATCATCGCACTAGATCAGCGAAACGAAAGAAAACAACGATCGATATGTAAGTGTACATTCCAACATTTGTATCAAATACTTGTATAAGTTAATACAATTTCTACTTTAAACTCGTTGTAAGACCCATCATTGCAGGCAGGCGGTTCCGCCGGATGGCCATCTGTATCATCACCCTCTCCGCAGAACTCACCGTGTCTAGCAAAACCATCATTACACTAGACTGCTAGAACTATGAGAAGAGAAAGATAACATCGATATTTCTCCACTTAACCACTGTGAAAACATAATCTTAATACATATTTCTGTCAATACAAAGTTAATACAGCGCCATTCGATGTAAATGTTGCATAATGACAGTGATTAAACCGAGTATACAATAGTCTCTTGCTAATCATCAGCATCTTTGTTTTAACCGAACTTTTTAAAGACGTGTAGCCGTAAAAAAAAAAAATCAATACATTCATGTACATTTTTATGCTAAGTCTTCTTACCTCGCACGTAAACGTTCCAGCGCCAGTCGATGTACATGTTGCATTGACATGACAGTTATCCAGTCCGAGTATACAATAGTCACCGGGGGTGCACCCAACGACGGTGTTGCCAAGATAACCAGCAGGACAGGTTCCACAGTAATAACTTCCCTGAACAAGGGAAAGCAAAATTATATAACGTGAAGTTCAATTCTCAAAAGTTCTACCTTCTTCATATTTCTTTTGTAATACTTTTACGAATAGAATGTACCAATATATTATGTTTAACCATTATACTCTCAATTTCATAACTTATAACCCTGCAATTTTTACAACGAAATATTACTCGCATTATGCGAAAGGAAAGTATACTAAAATCTTGGATTGCAAGAAATTTTCATTTTAGAATGAAATATTACACATTGTTCAGAGTATAACATCTACTGTAGGTATAACTGAATAAAGGCTCATGTTATAGTTAACTGCTCGATGATTGTATCACATATTAGGTCATCTGCAAACGGTTAGCTGTAAGGAATTGGACCATAGCAAGAAATTAGTCAACGTTCTTGTCTACATACCACTGTATTGATGCACTCGACGTCGACATCGCAACCTCCATTGTCGGTGTCACACTCATCCACGTCCTCACACGCCTGTTCAAAGAAATACAAAAGTGAATATGATGATGTTGATTTTAATATTCATATGCAAAGAAAACTGTACAGATGAAAGAGTTGAAAGATTCAACTAAGCTTTTTCATCTAGGACACGCCCCACACATAACAATTTACTATACGATTCCCATGTAAAAGACTTTATATCGTAACTCATCTGTTAACGTAACGAGTGGAACAAAATATTCAAAACTCTAATATTATTATTAAGCAAGAATACATTTTGGCCATTTCAAAGAAATCATGAAAGCAGTTTGATTTATCATTTCATTAATTAAAGTTATTCATAGATTTGTATTATATTCAAAGATTGCTAAATTTGGTGGTCTTTTTAAATTTTATCACCTTTCGTTTGTTACTATCTTTGATATCATGTTAAATCATATCAGTTACATTTATCATAATGATTGGTTACCTGTTGGTTTGCATTTGCATAATCGAGACCGATCCCGTGCGGAGTATCACCAGTGTAACCAAGAGGGCAGGCTCCACATTCAAAACCAGGTTCAAGGTTCTCACAAGCACTGGTGTTGAAACATGGATTAGCTTCCACGCACTAGAAGACATTACAGATGTGCATTAACATTAGTTGTATAACATTAACAAATCTTATAATAAATAAAATGATAATGGATTTTGACAGCCGATTTATCTAGATAATTATATAAACGTGCACTGTTATTCAAAAGAGGAGTTGCATATACCACCAAAAAACATGTCAAAGTGCTTGAACCACTTACATATTTTTTACTAAATCTATTATAGAAACGATTATTGCCGTTGCCTCAAGCTGATTTTCAAATTAAGTCCTGAAAGCCTGGGCCGGTATTAAATCCCATACTGAAGTAGGTTACTTAGACAAATTTGCGATTTAAATTATGCTATTCAACAATTGAAAATGATACCAACAATTTAAAGTCATTATGTCTTCAAATGAGGGGAGGGGGCTTGCTTTATAAAATAAAAAGCAAAAAAAAAAAAACCACTAGGAAAATGATAAGTAAATGTCTCACTTTGAATAGGTATTTAATTGAATACCAGACCTGGTGTAGAACCTTGACGGTCTGTTTAATGACCTGATCATACCGGTGAGCGATATTGAAAACAGTCGCACTAAAGTCACCATTAGCATTGAAATTAATTTAAAATACTACATATCATCTTTTGTTGGTTACCAGCTCCTATATAATTATAATCATTAAAACAACATATCTCACCTCATCAATATCTATGCAGTTATCGCCAGTACCGGTGAATCCTTTGGGGCAGTCCAGACATCTGAACGTCCCATCTCCCCCGGTATTCACACAAGTCACTCCCTTCGTACAGGGACCAGGGTACGATAAGCATGGACCTATAGTTTAAACCAAGACATAGCATTATATCACTTACTGGTAAATAGTGACACTTCTCTTTAACCATTTTGTTAACATGTATGAAATAAATCAATGTTCGAGAATTATCGATGCACAAAAAAGCAGCCGGTTTTAACTGAACATACACAAAGTTGTATGATAAAATCTACTTAGTCTCCAGGTACATAGATTTCTCCTTACATTAAGGTTATCGTTCAGTACACACATGTACCATTGCAGGATATACATGTTATGAAACATTTTCTGCCATCGTGATCGCTCAGGGCCCAAAACCGGACTAGATTAGAACATGATCCTGTAGTTAATAACTAGGGTTGAATAAGTAGGTACCGAAGGCTTAGTCGGCTGACTATAGTTGGGAACTTAGCATGGAATAAAGATCGCATGGTTTCATAAAATATGGCACACCAGATGACTTATTTGTATTAAAAAATCTTGAACAAATACCCCATGTATGATTTTTGTAATTAATCTGTGCATTGGGCTTTAACCCTATCAAGCCTAAGGGGGGGGGGGGGGGGGGGGGCTGAATGAGCCCCCCCCCCCCCCTACCATATTTGTTACTGCCACACCCACATTTTTCATCCAATTTTCACCAAAGTCGGGGACTTTTCCTAAAATTTTATAGGGAACATTGTGGTATGAAATTTAAAAGTGTCAGATTTTTCCCGTTGCCATGGTAACCACTTTCTGAAAGGCATGTTTGTCAATTTAAGTCTTATTTTGTTTTCCTTGCAGTAAACAAGTAAATGTGTAAATTTCTGAAGTGTTTTCTATTTTAAATTTATAAACTGTACAAAAGTAAAGTCACAATATCAGACAATAGATGTCACTTGTTTGTTTTTGTTTTTTCTTTGTTTTTCTTTGTTTTTCAAGAACAAAATGGCAGAAAACAATAGAAATAATAATAATTATTAAGAAAACTAATTTTCTCATAATTTTCTGATTTTTTTTTCTTCTAAATTTGAATTGAACAACCTTTCCATACAAAACCTAAGTTATTGACATGGTATTTTCATCTTCAATTAGTAACAGTATTTAGTAAACTTATATTGAAAGTGATTTTATGTCACATTATGTAACACAAAATAAGTGTAAAATTAGTATAGGTTATGTAAATTAATTGTACTGTCCAGGCATTGACATGAATGAGTTTATTTATATAATCTATATGATCGGTAACAGGTTGCTATGACCTGAACAAATTTTCATGGATATTTCTTTTGTTTTTCTTTCTTTTTAAGGACAAAATAGCGCAAAACAATGAATATAATAAGAATTAAAGTCATATATAGTTTTCATCTATTTTTATGATATTTTTGTGATTAAAATCTGCCCATGAGGGTTTTTTATGATGTCAACAAACATTTTGATATGAACAAAATCCATTTGGTTCAAGTTTATAGGGTAAAAATTGAAGAAATTGCATACGTAAATTATCATGTACTGTAATGTGTTTGATAAGTTGTGTGAAGGTCACCTCCACAATGACTTTGCGGACCTAATGGACCTCTAAATCCCATCAAATTCCACATAAATGTCCTGATCTATGTTCCAGAATATGTAATATTACACAATTATGTTGAAAAGTTAAATTTGCCTACTTGATAACAGTCCACTTGGCGAAAACAGCTCCAAAACTTCTATATTCTGACATTTTGTATCATATTATCGTAAATAGCGCCCTCATATGGTGACCTCTAAAAATGTTTATGATTGCAACTTGTAGAGCTTGACCTGCTTGATACATGTGTCAAATATGAAAGTGGTTTATTGAATAATAAAGAAATTAGAGAGGGGGGGGGGGCCCTATGAGCCTCCCCCCCCCCCCCCTTGGGTCTGGGAACGCCAAAATAGCTTGGGCTTGATAGGGTAGGGTTAAATGTACGTGTCAGAGGTCAGGGTACTTTTCACAAATGAAAAACATTTAAATGTATGTTTGTTTTTGTTTGAATCGGACTTTGAAGGCCAGGTTATGCAGACAGCACAGCCCCAGGCCTTCCCCTTAGAAAACGCTCAGCGTCTAAATATATGTAATTGTGGGTCGGTAATTCGGCCTTTTAAGTAAAAGAAGCCAGGAATAACAACATACGGTTACAAATACATTATATAAATCAACACCATAAACTTTGATTATTTACTTACAATCAGACTCTGAAAGACAAGTCATGCATATGCCACAATCGCCCTCCGAGTATTCACTGGTGAGACATGGAGAACACTCGGTCTTTCCCTCCGTGCTGCTGAAACCTTTGTCGCAACACTCACAGGCTGACTGCGCAGATTCGTTGGTGTGTGAACCCGGTACGCATGCCTTGCAGAACTCTACGAAAAATGTTAGAACAAAAATGTTACTGTTAATGTATAGGTACTACTACTGTATTAAAATGTCGATACGGCATTAATACGGGAAAATAGTCAATGCAACTGTATAACTAAAGGTAATAACTAAGTATTTCCTTGCACACTGTTAAACCCTTAATTGCCACAACATGCACACTCTGACTGTGCCGTTTCGTTGTTGTGTGAGCCCGATGCACATGCTTTGTAGAACTCTAAATCATCAGAATATGGAATATGTTACAACAACAATATTACTAATAATACGGGAAAATAGTCAATTTATTAGTATAACTAAATCTAATAACTTAGTGTTTCCTTGCACACTGCTGACGCAACATGCACACGCTGGCTTTGCTGATTCGTTGTTATGTGAACCTGGTGCGCATGCTTTGCAGAACTCTATAATTACACAAACAAATGTTATGACAAAATTAACACTATTATTGTAAAATGTATTGAAGTACACCAATATAAGACTAAATGCTTTCAGTTAACGAAGTAACAAATTATTCGTATAATACTTCTTTATACACATATAAAGAAGTATTATACCAATAATGTGTTACTTCGTTAACTGAAAGTAAAGTCTTTCCTCATGAACAGGTTGTTAGGGTTAGGGTTAGGGTATAGGGTTATGGTAAGGTTACCATTAGAAGCATTTCGCTTGTAGTAGGGGTCTCAAAAAGGCTGAATGTGCCGTTCCTATGACCTCGAAGTGCATGGTTTGCAAAATTCTACACAAATAGGAAGGCATTAAGAACCCACAATTGTAAATGCGAGTTCAAATACATGAACCGTTCATAAGGCATATCATATACACTCCTTCGTTAATTGGAGCTTGTGCTGCTGAACCATTTGCTATGTTTATGCATTGCATAACGAAACATTAACTTCCCCTTTTCAGTAACATTTTCTTGAAACTGCTATGTTCATTCTGTAGTATTATCAACGAGTAATGTTTTGATGCACATTCTTGTCTATTGTTTGCATTTTTCAATGTAGTACTTATTATGGAAAGGTAATTAGTGCTTGCATTTACTTTGATACACAATTTAAAAAGTTAAGCCCATTACCTGTATCATATCCCCTGGAGAACGTCCCTGGTTCACATGTTTTCTTGATGCCATCGAAACAGGCTGATCCTTCCTCACACGTTGTACACTCAGATGGGCAGTACTAGGTAAGCATACAATCATTGTTTTGGTTTTATTACAAGAACATTTACATTGAGATCACAATTAGCCATGTAATATTGATTACGTTTCAGGTTACTATATTATACTATAAACATATGTAAGATTTTGGTACCAACTTCATTAAATAAATATTCTAAGACCCGCTGGTGAAAATATTTATCGGATTACAATTATCATTATACTGAGTGATATCTGAAGTTAATATGAAATCAGTGTAAACTATACCTGTTTTTCTCCAGCTGAATATATAAAATAAGTACTGAATCAAATTTCTTTTAATTAAATATATTAGTTTTATGATATAGAATAAAAAAAATTTTGTAGTTATATGAACAAACATTGATGTTGTCGCTTGTGGCATAGTGTTTTATCTATTCAAACATAATCAACTGGCTCAAATATACCATTAATAATCTATTCCAACTTCGTAATTGTTTCTTTCACAACGTGATAAAATGTGGCTTACGAGTAATAACTTACTGTGGTATTGCAGGTTGCATACGTATAGGTCGGACAGTGAGTCGCATACCCCTCGGAACAGAGCTGAATAGGGAAACAATAATGTTAATCATATTATGTCAGTATATATAAAAATATGTTTATGTATCATTTGTTATAAAAGTCACATCATCCAATAGTAAGTTATGGAATGGAGTAAGCTAATTTGCATCGCGTTCACCGTCGTGCATTCGGCAGTGTGCAGCGTGCTATATCCATTGTGTATATATCGATGGATCTATCGCAGTCATCTGACGGGTGGACATAATTATTTCCAAATTAAGCCCCCTTACATGTCTTACAATATTATATAAAATACAACTCTTGGTCTTCCAACTTACCCAGCCAACGGGGCTAAAAGTGCATTCCGATGCGTGTCCAAATGAATGTTCAGTGGGCGATCTATTGCAGACTTCTGATGGGTAGGTAATCACATTTCCAAATGTTGGCGCCTTCTTCAAATATTGTATTAATATTATCTCAAACTGAGCACAACTGTGGGTCTGCAAAGTTACCCTGCCTATGGTGCATATAGTCAGTGCCCTTTTTAAATTACATTTTAAATCTAAACTGTTGGCCTTCAAACTTACCCAGCCAACGGGGCAAAAGGTGCATTCCGATGCGTGTCCAAATGAATGTTCAGTGGGTGATCTATCGCAGTCCTCTGAGGGTGGGTCACATCGCCCACACGGTCTCTGTAGCCCATCCCCAATACAGTAGTTTGTCGTTTCGCACCTCTCACACTGTGACAGATCTAAAAATAAAACAGACAAAATATAATTAATAATTTTTTTTTTAGTGCATTTGAAGATTGTGTCAGACTACTACAATAACCCATATTTAGATTATTAACATTTAGTTATAGACGGAGACATGTAGAGACAACATCGCACAATGACCAGGCCTAAAGCCGGTAACGTGGTATGAGTGAAGCGAAAGACATAGAAGAATAGAGGAATCAGATGTCAGAAGTGTGTTCCTTCACGCCTCTCACACTGCGCCAGATCTTAAAGGTCATCAAGCGTCGGGATGCTACACTGCGGGTCGCCATTTTGAACTAGGCTAGTTCGCGCGCACTGCAAAACGCGGATTCATTGTGCAGTACGCACCGCCCGCAAGATGGCGCCGTGCGTCTGATATAAGAATCCGAACTACTTTTAAGATAAGAAGATAGACACAACTTGAAACCATATCCTTCTAGTAGACTATTTCATGTACTGGACGGTCCTTCATGAACTCTATGGGGATGTCAAATTGTCAATATATATTAGGAAACGGATTAACATGTAGTAGATGAACTATTTAGGTTCTCATTGTTAAATTGGCATTCAGTAATAATAACCAATATGTCCACCACGAATTTGGAGAACATATTGTATTGTTAACTTTCTTCCCTTCCCACAAGTATTTCCATTTGCACTGAGCTGTTTAGCTCAGCGATTGTCGGACATATATACGAGAGGTTCCGGGTTCGAACGCTGACCGGGTCTTACCATATGATACTTAATTTATTGTATTTTCTGTATTGTAGTCATGTGCTTTGGGTTCATTGTTACGTTCGGTCATATTGTGATGTACCCAATAAATAATTTATCCCATTTTAAGAGACCCCTTTCATTTCTCAATTTCAAATAGTCATTCACATTCAATGTAATACAATGTACTTACGTCTGAATCTTCTTTCGGTAGTACATCCTAAGATTTCAATTCGCAGACCTATTTCGTCGTTCCACGACTGTGGGTAGATCCTTAGGTAGCGGGCATATACCTCGTCAAACGTATTAGTCTTCACGCCGTTTTGGTCTGAGTTGCCGGTAAAGGTCTGCATTGTCAATGAGTAAGAAATCGATCACATAACAAATAGCGATCTGTTATCTCATTATTTTTATATAAATAAAAATGTTATGATTCTGTTCCCTTTGGCGGGAAAAGAAATTTCAGCCATTACCTTTTATTTGATTTTGAAACAATGATTATTTAATAATTTATCTTCAATACGTTACTTCCAACTAGTAGTGCTACGTGTAAAATATTTGCATAGTATGAAATTAAATTGTATCGTAATCTAACTAAGTCGCTCAATTTTTGCAAGGATCATACTGTTGGTTCGTTATTAATGGTAATGAAAGTGAAATAGAAACGCTATCTTACATGGCTAACATAAGTATAATGAAATATGAAGCTTAGAATATGTGACTTAAAAGAAACATTAACTAACCCTTGTGCTGCCCGATTCCTTGATGTAGTCGGTCCAGCTAGATGTGTCGTTGCTAACAACCACATGGTACGTCGCCACCCAGTACTCCTTGTCGTTGCTACCCTGCGTCTGGATGCCCGAAAAGATTGTGACTTCAGTCAAGTCGACCTGGAGCCATTGGTTTGTGTTTGATGCGGCTGGGATCCAACCTGTGAGTCAGAGAACAAGGACAGTTTCAATGATAACGAGCATTACAATGACAATGTCAATGACAGGACATTCTGGTATGTCTCTGCCCAATACTTGTTGTCGCTGCTGCCCTTCGTACGAATGCCCAAGAAGGTTATGACCTCAATCAGGTCAACCTGTAGGCTATGGTTTGTATTTGATGCGGCTGGGATCCATCCTGTGATTGAGGGCACGAGGACAGTGTCAATGATAAACAGATTACAATGGCAATGCCAATGAGAGGACAACCTAATGATATGTCTTCACCCAACACTAATGAATATTTATGGCAATGAGACTTGACAATAAAGCTAAGGTTGTGTATTTGATCTTCTATCATAATCGTCATCATTAATATCAGTATCACCATATAGTTATATTAATCATTAGCATCATAATCATCAGAAGTAACAGCATCATATTCATAATCACCAAAATCATCATTTTCATCAACATTACCATGATTACCATCAAAATCGCCACCAACATCGTTATCATCATCACCAACATCATTATCACCACCAACATCATTATCACCATCATCATCAATATCATCATCATCACCATCATCTTCTTCATTAGAGTCATCACGGTTACCTTATCCTGCTGGTATATCTGGATCTGGTTGTATGCGTCATACTTGCTCCTCAGAACACTGGTGGATAATAGCTGTCAGTGCCTCTTGTATTAAACCGTTTTCTATGTCTTTTGCATCACGACAATATCAAGTATATCATAATCATTAACACCATTATAACATCCATCATCAACATCTTCATCATCATCACTTATCCGTTTCATCATCATAATTATCAACAATACCACCACAACCATCATCACCACCATCAGCTTCTTCGAAGTCACCATCACCACCACGAGCCTAATCATCATCACCATCACAAGCATCACTGTCATAAACATCATCATCAATACGGTCGTCATGTTTACCTGATCCTGCTGGTATATCTGGATCGGGCTTTATATTCAACCTGGCTCTGTCTGCGTCATACTTGCTGCTCAGAACACTGGAGGATGATAGCTGTGCCTCCTGAATCACACCGTTCTCCATGCCTCGGGCATCGCGACAATCTAATATAATTATAATTAATCCATGAATTAAGTATCCGCCATACTGTATATTAACGATGTTTTGAATACGGTTGATTTCATCACAATAATTCAGAAAGTATTGTATTATAACAATATATGCGTATGATTATGTGCGGTGCTATGGAAGTTATCTATACACATGTTGCTTCCATTCCCCAGGTAAATGAATCGTTCGCATAGTCCTGACTGGATTAGAACCTATGTATAATAATACTTCTATAGAAAGTTATACTTAGGCACTAATACAAGTGGACATTTATTGGAAAAGTGTAGATAAATATTGCTGTAAATTTGTTACGAGACACACTAAACAACAGTGATATTCATATAATATGTTCTTACTGTTTTCCTCAGAAAAAAAAGCCTTCCATTTTTTCGTTCACGAAAAAAACCCAGTATCTATCTCATCCCCAAATAATTATGCCAAACAGGTTCGGACTAACCACATCAAAATGGTGGTCAAGTTACATGTTATGGACTCAAAGTTACAACACTTGCACTTACTGTACTCAAACAGAAAGTACTTCGGCACTCGCAGAAACAGGCCTCCAGTTGTTTCGTTAGTGTAGATAGAGGTCTCTATTTCATCTCCCAATACATCAATGAGGCACGTTCCACTTATGGTGAGATTCACATTAGCAACATCACCACGAGCAGGGGTTCCCCCGTCAACGACGGCCACTATCATCTCCACCATGTAGAAGGTGGAATTCTCCATTGGCCTGTTAGGAAATCACATCGTAGGATTAGGGTAAGAGTTTATATTCACTTGTGTATTTCTCACAATACATGAAATAGATACGTCTAACTAAAGGTGAGATTTATATTGGCCACATCCCAAAGGTGAAATTCCCATTGACTATTATTATTACCAATTGAAATCAATTTGTAATCGAAGAATTACCAATTGAAAATTACAAATTGAAATCAATTGAAAAAAATTATCGAAGAGCATGCATATATGAAAAATTAAACAAGTTGGCAAATTGAAATCAATGGGTACCAATTTAATTTAATGGGTACCCACTGAACTCAGTTTCAATGGGTACCCATTGAATTAAAATTGGTACCAATTATAATTTAAATGGGTACCCGTTATAATTTTAATTTGAATTTTGTCCTGGGTCACCACGAGCAGTTGTTTTACTTTCTGCAACCACCACTATCATCTCCACCATATAGAACGTGACATTCTACACTGGCCTGTTAGAGAATCACAACGTAGGATTAGGGTGAGCGACGGTTATGATATTCACTTGTTTTACATTTGTCTTTTTGATCTTACAAGACATCAAACAGATGCGTCTAAAACCAGTCTAAAATGAAATGTAGAATTCACGATTGGCCTGTAAGAAAATGCAAATGAAATATTACCGTATTTTTTTTACATAAACGTTTTATCTACTAAAAATCAAACGTACACGTTTAGCTAATTGTGAGATTCAAATCGGCCAAATCACCACGGGTAGGCTGGGGTGTCACAATTTACAACAGCCACTATTATATCCACCATGTAGAAGGTGGAAATCTCTATTTGGCTGTAATACAGTTCAACGAAGATATTACCTACATGACCTATACTGAGGAGAGTGTACATAGTACTAATCTAGACAAGATACATGTTACACAAATTTAACGAATCCGCAACTACCGTTTATTTGTTGTTTTTGTTTCAGAGATATAACGTAAACAACATCCATATCATCTCACCTACTATGCCTGTGAGAATGCGTAAATTTCGTATTAAGAATGTACACACGATCATACATATTTAATGACAATAATGCATGCAAGTTTCAATTGACACTTTATGGAATTTCAATTAGGGTTTAAAGAATATCATCATTTGTTATTATTTATGTCTCAGTCTATTCACTTACGTCTGAGACATTCTCTGTGACAAATACGTGAGTTCCGCATTTACTCCAGAGTCCACATCCGATGCGTTAACTACAGCAAGCTCAGCATTGTTCAAAACGGGCAGGGGGAAGAATTGGAAACTGTCGTCGCCGTTGAAAATTGGGCAGTTGTCGTTCGCATCGTCAACGTAAACCTATTTAAAGGAGACATGATGCAGTTATGGATGGATGGAAGTTGTAGCCCTTAATGGCGGAGTCTTTAGTGCTATAAAACAACGTTCACGAATATCTTCACAGTCATGCTAGCTCGGCATTGTTCAAAACGGGCAGGAGGAAGAATTGGAAACTGTCGTCTCCGTTGAAAATTGGACAGTTTTTGTTCGCATCATCAACATATAAGGAAGGTATGAGAAAATTGGGAATGAATGGAAGATCAATTTCATCTAGGGTGATGATGTAAATAATACAAAGCTACCTGAATTCATGAATTGATTTTGTAAGCTTTAGTGAATATATTTTTAACAATGGCAAGTGGGAACGTTAAAATGTTGAATTCACTGTGCCTCACGTTGAGGTTTGGTGAGTATACACTGTGAAGATGATGATAGTGATTATCATCACTATCATCATCACCGCCATCATCTACATCGCCACCATCATGTATAAATCGAATCCCCAACAACTATGACGATGACTGTGAGTATTATCTTCATCATAATCGCCATCATCGTTGTCAACATCATCATCATGGATAAACCGAATCCTTAACAACTACACTACTGATGACGATTATTATCAATGTCTTCATCATTATTGCCATCATCATAACCATCTTCATCACTTTCACCATAACCATCGCCATGATCATCATCATGACCTTAATAATCACCATCGGAATTATACTGATTAGCTATCTGGCTATGGTATAACTAAAATAAACAATAAGTATTAGACTAGTTTACCTGAACTGCTACTTCTCCGCTCAGATCTGGTGATGCGTTATCATCTCCAATGCTTATAATCAGAAGATACTCGGTGGCGACTTCGTAGTCGCATTCATTGGAGATGGTGAGGAGGGCTTGGTCTGTGTAGACATCAAATTCTTGTATACCGCCAATATTTGGTTCAGGGACTGTATTATTTCAAAACGAATATGTATATTCTTATGAATGATAACTAATATCAAATTACTGCAAAATGAGACATGGAACATCTTGAATATATTTATAGTCGCCGTAAGAAGCCAAATATGAGTCCCCACAGATATTAAGGAATACTGTTTTGTTTGTGTAGATCAATTATAAAATGCCTCGACTCTGTACGAACCTAAACAATAACGAGATGTATACAATTACAATCTATGACAAAACTAACTGGTCTTTACCAAACAAGTTATGCGCATATCTGCCCAAAAAACAAACATTTTTTGTTACAATGCAGCCCCCTGCTAATGCTTAGAATAGGAATATTTGTTGCCACGGTAAAACGAGCCTTGGGTGAGCCAAATTTTGACTGTCGCCTATATCTTTTGACACGTACATTCAAGACAGCCTAAATAAACCAAGTTAAATATATAATGAATGAACAATGAATGTCAAATTCTTCTCCAATACCAGTTATTGACAAGGGATAGTACAAAGGCAAGAATCAAAACATTGATCAACGAAACAGCAGTAAAAATACATGTCTAACAAAGGTGCAACATTGCACCTTCATCACCACACGTGTCAAATGCAATTAATCATCTAGACTGTACTTACTCTGTATAGGGTCAACCGCGCAGGTTATGAAGGATGTTCCATTGATGGTGTAGGAGGGTGCAGGCTCTGCTGTGGAGGGAATAATCCCTGCGTTTATGTTGTCTGATGTGTAGTTCTTGAGTGCGAAATGTCTTGCTTCATTTCCTGCGATAAACAGGGACAATCATGTTATTGCATTAGGAAAAGTATCACTTTGGGGAAATTAAAATGAACTACAAACGAATTCATAGTAGTATTGAAGGCCGACGCTAGTATGACTTATGTATGATTTGAACGAAACTGATCCAGACAATATAACAGTTGTTACTGTAGGACTATAATGGTTATAATAATACTAATCAACTTACCACTCAGAATAGACACGTTATAGTCAGGTCCCGTTAAGAAGGCATCCGCTACAGTAAGTGTCTCCACAATTCCATCAACATCTATCCCATCGTTTATGTGGATTGAGTAGTCGATTAGTATTCGCTCATTAGTTTTTTATCATAATGATTATAGTATGGGATCGACATATCCAGAAATACAGTATGTTACATGATGGAACTTGTTCTTTATCATGTTTATAGTGAGGAATACCTGTTCAATTTTCTTACCGCTTAAAATTGAAACGTTATAGTTAGGTCCCGTTGAGAAGGCATCAGCTACAGTAAGTGTCTCCACAATTCCATCAACATCAAGCCCTTCGTTTATGTGAATTGAGTAGTCAATTATTCGCTCATTTTCGCCGAGGAAATCGAAGCTCTTTAGCTCCAGGTAGAAGTCAGAAGCACACATCTGTCTCTCCGTGTGGAATAGGTCGAATCTATACGTGTCTCCGATCTAGTGTTAGAGATACATGTAAATTATAATAATAACGGCTTATTTACTCAGGGTAGCCACTTCAGTGACGATCACTGCTGTTCTAGCAGGCCCTGCATAACATAAGTATTGCTATTATCCTACTCCATGTATATCGAGCGTCTGACTAGAAGGCACTAAGTCCCATATCTATAATGGTCTTTGGTATGACCCGGCCGGGGTTCGAACCCACGACCACCCGTTCACGAGACGGACGCTCTACTGTTGTGCCACATGGCCAATATGTACATGTATATCAATTAGTATGGGTGTTGTCACCAGCTAGCGTGAGCGGATGGCCGACGCCCGTTAAAACATTTGCGAAATGAAATTATCCGATGGCCGGTGGTCACTGGCGTAAATCTGTTCGGAAAGCACAATGCTTTGGGGGTGGCTTTCGCCGGTGGTAAAAATTGTCTCCATTGCTGCATGCACAAACCATACGAACAGAAACTAACAGATGGCAAATTTTGCTCTCCGCCGGGCATCCTTTAACGCTATCAGGTGATATGTCACAAGGGCTTTAGGAATGCAAATTAGGGGGGTTACAGTTCGTATATTTTGTGAGAACTTTTGGGGAGAAAAATTGTCTTTTATTTGTTACCGACGATGTACATAAACCTACCCAGGATTTGTTCAAGGGGGTGTTTTAGCTTTATGCCTTGGCGTTTAGTTGGGGGTGTTTGTTTAAATAACGCAGTATTTGTTTTCGCTAAAGGGAGGGGGATGCTAAACATACTTACACATGCCAAATATACATGAAGGACAGTTATAACCAGTTCATGCCACGATAAGTATGTGTTTAACTCGGGTTACCATGTACAATGTTTCATAATGCACTAAATACTAGTTTACGCAAGATTATAGAACGTCCAACGCTAATACTATATAATGCATGTTAAAAATGGAACTCAACACTAAAATTTGACTTTTCATCAGAAGTATCAATTACACAAGCCTATAGAACAAACAATGCTATAAATTACATTTGTCAAAAAGGAACTCAGATTTGATTTTGCATAAGAAGTATCGATTTTGTTTACATAGGTGTAGGTTACTTACTACAAGATCAATATATACAGCTTCAGCCGGCACAGAGCCTGATATGACGCACTGTCCATCCACTAGCGTGCCCTCTTGTGGAGTAATAGTTCCACCACCTAAGATAACAAAACATATGGGTTGTAATAATAATGTGTACAATAATTATCCTTGACAGTATTTGGTTCCAAAAATAAACTTACACAGGGTATTTAAAAAATAACTTTTAAAATGAGTTTTGCTTACGTAATGTACACTCAAACCATGACAGATCAAGCGCACCATAAAAACAAGTATTGGTACTTTTAACACCAACAAACTTAACTAAAACAAAAAACGGGTCATTTGATTCTCTACTCACCATTTGCGTTTGCCAAACTGACTGTCTTGCATTTAGTAACAGACTGAGTGTCTCTCTGGACTTTCAAGACCAGGATCTTGTTTTGTAAGATGGCCAGATTATATGGTTTTCACTCACAGACTGACTTGCCTGCAATCAGCAGTTTAGTAACACATACGATCTTCCACTAGGCTTGCAATATCAAAATTGTATTTTGATGATCATATTAAAGAACGTAATGATTTTTACTCACCGTTTGCATTGGCAAGACTGACTGTCTTGCATTTAGTAACAGACTGTGTGTCCCTCTGGACTTGCAAGACCAGGATTTTGTTGACATACACAAATACCTCCTCGCCTCCGCCTATAGTTATCTCTTCACTACCGTTGAAATGCATACCGGTTCGAATTGCGCTTGTGAAACTAAAGGAAAACATTGTCACGATAATTATTAAGTGGAAATTAAAAATACATCAACATTAAAATACATATGCAAAAATAAGTTTTAAAACATTTATTTGACTTAATTAAATTCAACTAAATTGTCACGTTAGGGCATGAATCCAATATATTATTCCTAAGTCAATATTTAAAATATTTTTATATTGTTTTTGTTTATTCTCACTGTCGTTTCGTTCATATAATTATCACTCCTACATTTAGATTACATGGATGCACTTGTCGTTTCCATGATATATAATATACAACAAATTATCACCACAATCTAGTTTTGTTTAGATGTACAGATTCAACACGTTACCAACATCAACCTGTTGGACCGCACACATAATAACTATTGACAGGACAACTTCAAGCAGAACATGTGTTTTTAATGTGTTTGTGCTTACCCAAAGTTATGGAGAACGTATGAACAGTCCCGCTGACTTTCCGCTGCATAACCCAGACCATCCAACGGGAAATAGGACGCCGACCAATATCTGAGGACGGGATGATGATGAAAATGGTTTTAAAGATTGCATAATTATCAATGATTTGTTCTTATATAATACATTTAATGTATAAAGATGAATGTTGATTATTTTTAGTTGTCCATAATATAATCTCGTGTTAGAATGGCTTGCTACGCTATCATCATAAAATACAAATATCCCGTTTTTTAACAATTATTGATGGATGATTGTTAATTATGGACATAAACTTATATGATTTTTGTTTAATCGGTAAATAAATTAATTCAAAATTAAACTGTAATTCGTAGGGATGTGAAACCTAAAAAGCTGCATGAGATGGACCGCGTACTTCGCTAAAATAAATGTTTCATCCGAAGAGAGGGGTGGGGTGTAGGGGGAGGGGGGAGAGGGGGTGGGGAGAGGGGGAGGGGGAGGGCCGGGGAGAAGGGGGGGAGGGGGCAATGAAAGACGCATATGGTGCATATTAATTGAACCCATATACAAGCTAAATCACAGTCAAGTTTCCTTTTAGTAAATAATTTAGTTCGAGTAGGTACTGTTTGAAAAGGTGCATGCACTGGCACCGTCCGACCATTCACACCTTGGTTATAGTTTGTGTGCACTATTATTAGCTAGTGTGTAATTGGCCCAGTATGCAAGGTGTTAACAAAATGGCACCGTGCGTCTGATATACAAATCCGAACAGTATTTAAATGAAATAGCCTCTAAATAAAATACCCTTTGAAATGGTTTACAAATATCTAAGCAGACATGTTTTTTTCTAGACTTAAAGGCATTTTCTAAAATGTTAAGAGGAAAAATCGCCAAAAGTGTCTACTAACCTATTGACGGGATCATACACAGATGAGGTATTATCCCAGGGTACCACAATGTTGGTCTCAAAGACATAATTGTCGTCTGTGTTTCGGAACCAGTTGGAAAACGAATCGCTCGTCGGGTCGTCGGATTCCCGGAGCCAGGAGAGGAAAGGACTGTCGACATACGTCGGCGATGTCTTCAACGTTTTTGTTGATGAATCGAAGTCGGTATTTGAAGCACTGCAAACGAGAAGAAACACAGTTTACAGATGGATCAGACACGAGTATGAATACAAGATATTGCTGAATAATATTGTACGTTTCCGAGGAAATGAAAGAACGTATCGCTGGTCGGGTCGTCGGATTCCTGGAGCCAGGACTGCCATTCTGTCAACATAAGTCGGTGATGTCGAATCAAAAGAGCTCGCTATATGGTTTTCTGCTTTTTACAAGGAAATGAAAGAATGACTCGCTGGTAGGACGATCAGATTCCCAAAGCCTAGATATGAAAGTACTATCAACATAAGTCGGTGATGTTATTAAAGTTTTCGTTGATGAATCGAAATCGGTATTTGAAGCACTGAAAAAGGGCAGAATTACTAAATTACTAAATTGACCTGCCCACATAAGTCTGTTTTATTGTGTATTCCTTTTAATAGGAATCGGTGTCACCACTCCATATTCGGTGCAATGTTTGATTTTACAAGTTATTTAATAATACATGTGATGCGAAGATTGAATGACTTTTTCAGTCATTCAATGGAAACGGGAATTGCTTAAAAAAGGGTAATCTTAATAATCTTATATGAAAACACGATTGGTCTCCCGCACTCCACGTTCACACAGCATCGCACCTACTCTCAACGAATTGCACTGGCTCCCAGTTACCAAACGAATCACTTTCAAACTGCTATTACTGACCTACAAGGCCCAACATGGACTCTCTCCTTCGTACCTAGCTGACATGATGAAACCGTACACACCAGGCCGTAACCTCCGCTCCAGCAACCAACTCTTATTAGATGTCCCCAAATGTAACACCTCGTTTTATGGCTCCAGATCCTTTCAATATGCTGGCCCCAAACTGTGGAATAAACTCCCCCTTGCTATTCGACAATCCACATCCCTTGGTCATTTGGTCAATTCAAATCCTCACTGAAAACCCACATCTTTCGCTCTGTGTAAAATTAAGACAGTACCCAATGTTTATTGTAATGTTTGCTTGTATGTTCTGTTTAAGATGTACGCATTTGTAATTTAATTTGTTTTAAGACTTAAGTATTTGAATTGTAAATGATGTAACATTATATATATATTATTACGCGCTATATAAGCAAAGTCTTATTATTAAGACATATCACATTACACTTGATAATAGTTGTGTCATACCTGAAATCGTAGTAAATGATCGGTAGCGAGATGTCAAGGCCTTCTGAGTTGGTTATATTAGTTGATGCTGTAGAAAGAAAGAATAAGATAAAATCAATTAAAAAACCAAAATCAATACTTTAACTTCCGATAATTGTTAAAAGACAACAGTGGTATCACTTTCCATTACGAATCAAATATCCATCAGAATTAATTAAATATCTATTCAAAATGTAAAAAAATATAAATTAAAGGGTACCACCACCCAAAAATAATATTCTTATAAATGAAAGGTAACATCTTTAGTATTCCATTCCATCAACAAGTTCATACAAATATGTTTCCAGAAAAAAATATATAATTGGAAAACGCATCACCATTCTAAATAATGCGTTCATGGGTCTGCATGTATGATACTACTTTGTCCAAGGCGAACGAATCGCCCGAGATTCTATTGTCTCCAAACGTACGCGTGAATAGCATTGGCGCACTCGCACATGTTTGGCCCATACGGAACCAGGACATAGTAGTGGTTCCGTAAGTTGTGGAAATTAATTGCTTAATTTATGAATTACACAACTCTTTGCAAAATGTTGGGTATATATTTGATATCACAAAACGGTACCAAAACATATAATAATGTGTTGTTCTTTGCCTGGTGGTCCCCTTTAAGAAAATATAAAGAGGAAAGCTAAACAGCAGTTTCATTTAGTTCAAACCTTATTGACCCTTTTTCAAAATAAAACAAAAATATATAATTATGGCACAAAATTATCTAATGCAGATCTGGGCATATTACATGACACGTGCCGCGTCTCATTAGTAGCGAAGCTACTGACACAGTTTCTTAAAATGGAAATTTTCCGAAGGAAAATCTGCGAAAAGAATGAAGAAATGCGTAAGTTGTGACCCCTCCCTCACAATCATTCGGTGGTCCCACTTACATCAGTCGAACCACGCTACGCCATTCATTGCCTCGCATTGTACCCTTTACCGTAGCTACGCCACTTTTCGGTACCTACCAGTGTTCTCTAGCGTGGTTATCGGTATGCTCTCCCCTTCCACGCTACTAGTGCCATTGTACGTCAGTCTGATTGTGCACGAGTAGTCAGTCCCATACTGGACACCATCAGCAGCGACGAACAGTGCGGCTAGGTCGGTCGTGTTGCCGACTAGGCCGGCCACAGTGGGGGCGTTGACGCTGGTGCAGTTTATCACGTATGACCTATAGTAACAGTTGGGTTATTAAGGAGGCAACCATTTGAAATGTTAAAATACATCCAGATATATTATATAAAATGCGAAATATATCAGGTATAATACAAAAAGAAGAAGCCAAGTACATTGTGTGGAATCGGTGCCAGATTTGACACACCATCACCATGACCATAAGCAACCATCGGTTAAACAATTAAACATTTGTATTGTCTTACCTGTAAGGCCGCATTTGGGGCATTTACGGGTTAAGATTCTCACATTTACCTGTCATAATTGTTTGATATTGTCAGTAAAAGGAGACAACACAGAACGATGTATTAACTTTCTCCAGACACATTTAATACAAGATGAAAGGGAGCAATGACAAACCTAACAAGAGGTAAAGAAAGTTTTGTGGGATATGTGATATCACTTGATCTGAATGGACCTGATGGACTTGTGCAGGCATGGTTCCCCGAACAGTAGTTACGAGATATACTTATACAACAAAACTAAATATAAAAAAGACACATACATGACAAAACATGACAGGGGCATCGCGCATGGTAAGTGATACAAATGGGAGTAATCATAACAAAATGATACATTTTAAAACAGTTACATAATATGAATATTGGTACAAGAATCATTGATGTTAAAGGGATCTAGTAACTGTGTTGACGTGTGCAAGAAGTGATGAGTGGCTGATACAATGACTATTAATGTTATTATTTGATATGTCCACTGGGTGTTGTGTGAAAATGTGAACTTAAATGAACTTTATATTGCCGAGTAATGAGCAAAACATGCAAAGTGACATTCACCAACTCATTGCAATCACTTTGTACACGGTTCTGACGATCCGTTCAATGAACATTTTGTCATCTGAACAATTCAATTGTAAACAACTTTTCAGCGTAAGGGAAATTTGGTCCGGTGATGTACGTTGATCTATGTTTTGTACACGAAGCAATGGAGACGACCTTCATCACCCGATAATTTCATTTCACCAATTTTCTATTTGTTGGGCATTCGTTTCCGCTATCCGTTGATATCTGACCGGGCCATGTAGATATAAGATGATGATCATGGACCTAGGCTGCGGATGAATGGGAGAGCTGCATTGATTCATGTGATAATTTTCAGGACGTAAAGGATGAAATAAAGACGTTAAGTGTCATCGTGTGTTGGCTACGCTGCCCTTCACCACCACCACCACCACCCTACCATCGCAACCCATCAACACATAATATTACAATTTCCCACCACCAATGCGATGATCCATTATGTAAGTAATGTTTTATTGAAATAATGATTAAATACAGAGATCATCAAAACTATTTTTAAAATGCTTTCGAATTTTTAAAAAAAAGTACACGCATTTTTGTAATTTGAAAAAAAAATCATCTAATTATTTGGGCCCAACATATTTATAAGATCCTATTTATTGATATTTCAGCCGTTTCTGGGTCGATTTTGACCAAATAAAGTTTATTCTGCCATTAAAATTGCATGTTCTCTCAAATTCGACACTCAGCTTTTCATTACCTCACAAGAAAATTGTGATGTCCAGCGCCCTCTCTACCAAAACTAAACTACCCCTTTGACAATCATTAAACACAACATGTCAATGCTATACAATCAGATAATAACTCATCGACCAGGATATATATCTGCCATGGTTTTAAATATAATAATAGTGTAATAACCCATTGAGTCCGGGATACTGGTAGGCCCTGTACAAACTTCATGCAAAATATTCGACTGCCAAATATTCGACTGCCAAATATTCGACTGCAAAATTTGGTAGGAAAATTGTTAGCAAAGATTGTCTCTGGTTTCTATAACAACAAATGCATGGTGGATCCTATCCGAAATTTGAAATGTGTTTATTCGAAAAAAGGTATAAACGATTCACCTTCGGGTCTCAAAATAATTAGAAACGCTTACATAATAATGTGTTAGTTAATCCGTCGATTAGACGTCCACCACCACCACGTGACCACCACCCTTACATCCACACACATCGTTTTCCAATTCCCAGCACAAACAAACCAGTTAGATTCAAATTAAAATGAAAGCAACATTCAATATCAACTATAAAACGACTTAACGTTATCCCCAAATCGTGACACATATTACAACCGTGTCATGAACATGTTGCCATTTTCTATTTTATGCGATAATGGTAATAACATATAAAGCATGGTGCATGTTAAATGTTTTGCAGAATATTTTACAAAATGGGTGAGTTGTAAATGTAGCTTAAAGTCCGGTGACAGTTCTGCGATTATAATTGTTAACTCATTTGTCAAAGACATGACCTGGATTTCGGAAATAATTGTTTTACATTTAATTTACATATATTGTATGATGACAAGAAATGTTGACAATTTAAAATATGATTTGAAGGAAGTGATTGTCATACGGTCATTTCAAATTTTAAACTTTGTTTGCATCACGTAGATAATTCGCCATCCTAAAACATGATATGGACTGGTTAACTAAATTTAGCCAAACAATGGACTAAACGCCCGTCTTATTTTCATCAAACGTTATGTTGGTGCTTTCCATAAAGCCTTTGAATGTCCGTGCTAATAAGTTGATACGTGAACATGAAACAAACCCATGGATATATATGAAAATACATTTGTATGAATGTGCGCTTGGTCACGCAAAGTTTTGCAGCAAATCCTTACCGATACTTACCACGATAATGTCTCGTTTTCACTAGTCGATAGACATAATGACGAACTAACATTGCTACAGACACAAGGGCAAGGTTACATAATGAACATTATTGATTTGAGATTTGAATTTGCTTTAGGACCGGGGTCATATCAAATGTCGCTATGAAGCGATTAAAATATGGAATCAAACATCACATGATTATCATTATGAGCTACATAAATCAAAAACATTTAATTTACTATTTCCTCTACAAAAGTCTACATTTATGTTAACATATTAACCTGCCTATACATACAACTTCATGTTAATGCAAAAATGTAAAGTTTATCTATTTACTCTTTTCGTGCTAGCACATGCACAATGTATTATGCAATGTGATGTGTGGCCAAGAGAGTCAAAAAAAAAAAAAAAAAAACTAGATGGATCTTCGACTGCGCGCAGTCGAAAATGATGCCTCCGCCATTACGCGATTCATTTGTATCAAGCCCAAATCAACATGTACACTGAATTAATTATGTCAACTCAATTTTGATGGTACTCTGTCTTTTAGATATTGATGTATCACAATTATGAGCTATGAGTTACCTTGGCCTTTAACCTCATGACCCCCAAAATCTAATCATTTCATTGGCTCTCCAAGGAACATACATGTACCAAGTTTGGTCAGAATCCGTCAATCCGTTCTAAAGATAATGCGATCAAAAGCTATTTTTGCATATATAATGAGCTCTGCGACCTTTGACCTTTGACCTCATGACCACAACATCTAATCAGATCATCGCCCCCCCCCCCCCCCCCCCCCCAAGATACATACATGTACCAAGTTTGGTCAGAATCCGTCAATCTGTTCTTAAGATAACACGATCACGAGCTATTTTTGCAAATATAATGAGCTCTGTGACCTTTGACCTTTGACCTCGTGACTACAAAATCTAATCAGATCATCGACCCCCAGGATACATACATGTACTAAGTTTGGTCAGAATCCGTCAATTCGTTAATGAGATAACGCGATCACAAGCTATTTTTGCATATATAATGACCTCTGTGACCTTTGACCTTTGACCTCATGATCCCAAAATCTAATCAGATCATTGTCCCCCCAAGATTCATACATGTACCAAGTTTGGTCAGAATCCGTCAATCCGTTCTTGAGATAACGCGATCACGAGAACGGGACGTACGGACGGACGGACAACCCGAAAACATAATGCCTCTGGCAACTTCGTTACGGAGGCATAAAAACAAACAAACAATTACCGATATTGGTAATTGGTCATTGATAATGATTGACTGATAATAACTAGTATATAATAGGCTACCATATTTGTTCATAAGATTATTAATATATCACGTACTCCTTTCTTTCATTATCAATAATGATATATAACATGTCTAAGTAACCACCTGTAGATAAAAACCAACCTGACTTTAGGGGTACAAAAAGTGATCCCCTGCAGAGAAAACCAATGCTATTGGTTATATATACATAGGCCACCTGTCTGCAGTGGCCACTCTTCTTGTTTGTCGTTTTGGGTCAATAAGCACAGGTTTTGTTGTGTTTTGCCTGCCTCTATTTATTATTATTATAATTATTATTATTAATATGAGTATTTACACGTCTCGATTATTTGTTTTGCTGTTAAATAAACCCAGAATTAAATGTGAACAAATTGAGAATATAAATGTTTCCTTACCATAGTGAGCTATCATTGACCTGCAGATCCGCCAGGACTGGATGCAGTACAGTGGGTGCAAGCCACTCGACAAGAATCTGCTCGAAAGCGGGGGCGGTCACATTGATTTCCATAGGTGCTGAAAAGATGGAGGTGGTGTAATACATTAAACCACACTAATTTCAATACAGAGTTTTCTGGTCATACTCTGTCAGCTTATATCTATCTTATATCTAAATTTATGAACAACTCATGCTAATAAACTTGGCTTTATTGGAACGACATGGGACATTACCGTGATGAACTATTTCACCACGGCAATGTTCTATGTCGTTCCATAATCTTTCACGATAATGTACCGAAAACCTTCAACAGACATTGTACTTGTAACTGTATGATTTGTGGCTTCACTGTGCTTAGATATTGTGCTTAGAAATGTAAGCTCTATTAGATTTGCTGCTATACAATGCTATATTTTTTTTGTAAACTTTGGGGGGAATCAAAACAAATAAACTTAAAAGAAATCTACAAAGAGGTGATTTGTAATATCATGTTAGGAGTTAAAGATCGTCGTGGGTGAAGTTCGTAGAACCTGTCGGAACATGTCTGACTAGGCCAGTTTCATACGCACTACTGAGCCATTTTGCAACATGCACACATGCGTTAGAAAGACTCACAGCACTGCGCGCCTGATTCACAAAATCGAAACACATTTTAGTACTACTTACTGCAGAGAAAGAGGGATTCGTCTTGGTTGAGAAAATAGCTTGGTGAAGAAGAACTTGATTTTGCGAAAAGAGTCCCGGATAGGGTGTCAGGGGTGACACACTCTCCCCCGGTCACGGCGTTTTGGACGTCATAAAATGAGAAGTATATGTTGCAACTGCAAGCTAGGTTATTTGTTGCTAGATCCCTGTACGCAAGAACAAATGTGCAAAGATAACCATTGACAATTATTGATTTAATATACTACTACGAAACAACTTATTTACTGATAAATGGAGACTGTAATGATTTAAAATAAAAACGTTTGGTACTTTGATTGCAAAAATAATTTCAAGTTTTCAAGTTTTATTTCAAGTTTATTTATTTATCTTTCTTATATAACACACATTACAAATATTTCATGAACATAGCAAATTAACAAAACAAATATGGCGTTACAATAGAAAGATGAGGTGACCTTGGTTGAAAGCAGAGCTTGTGGAATTAAGGTCCCTCGTGTGTATCGTATGGGTATGTCCAGATAGACAAACTCATCAAATAAAAGTACTACATGCATTAAAATGCTTACAAACTAAACTAACTAATGAACTGAAAAAGATATAAACATAAATAAGTGCGATAAAATCTACTGACTACTAAATAATGACTATTTACAGGAAAAGCAGGAAAATACTACGAGTAACAGGACAAAATACAAGGTAGTGGGAGAGAGAGGGGCAATACAGACTGAAACACAGACAGAACAAAACAAGACAGAGAGATGATTTGAGAAACAGGAGTATAATTAGAAGTAAGCAGACCTATATAATTTATAAGCAAATAATTTTCCTGCATTGTATATAATGATAAAAAAAAAACTATAAATCTAGGCAATATCGACTCAACAAAAGTAACTTCAGTTTGCGCTTAAAAACATAAGTACTGACCGATTGCGCTAATCTTAGTTCAAGGGAGTTCCAAAACCTAGGTCCAGTGGACCCCAATGTCGTCAGGGCGAATTGCGTTCTAACAAGAGGTAAATGATATGCTTGCGCGTGTCGTGTAGAATAATTATGAACTTGGTTATTTTTCTTAAATATTCTGGCCAAGGCTACTGGCAGCAGACCTGCATTCAAATCATACATAAGAGCTCCTAGTTGTAAATAATAAATATCTTCAACTTTCAAAACACTACTATTATTAAAAAGGACATCGGTATGTGCAAGATAATGAGTATTACAAACAATTCTTATTACTCTTTTCTGTACCAAAAGTAATTTTTCTAGTTGAGATTTTAACGAGTTACCCCAAGCAAGTACACCATAGTTTAAATATGGCAAAATTAAAGTTGTATATAATATACGTAAAATACTTTGAGGGAACACACATTTTAATTTATAGATTACACCAGTATTTCTTGACAATAATTTACAAAGTTGACCAATATGGTGCTTCCAATTTAAATGTTCATCAATAAATAAGCCAAGAAATTTAAATGTAGGTACCCTTCCAATTTCAACACCATTGAACATTACATTTCCAGGCAATATACTCAAGGAATTACTAAAGAGCATATAGTTAGTTTTGTTTAGATTTAAAGACAGCTTATTTGCATGAATCCACAAAGTCACATTAGTCAACTCAGAGTTTACAGTCTGTAAAAGAGTTTGAGGGTTTTTGTGAGAGAAAAATACACTTGAGTCATCTGCAAATAAAATGAATGATAACATCTCTGAGGAAAACTGAAAGTCGTTTATATACACAATAAACAAAAGCGGGCCTAGAAGGGATCCCTGTGGGACTCCACAGGTGACGCCCCGCATACCTGAATCAGTTCCATTCAAAGAAACAAACTGTTTCCTATCTGTTAAGTAGCTCCTAAACCAATCCAATGCTCTTCCCCTTACACCATAATGGCCCAGTTTATTCAATAAAATATCATGATTAACAGTATCAAAAGCTTTAGAGTAGTCTAAAAAGACACCAACAGTATGCATGCGATTATCTAAGGCACTGGATATCTTATCCACTAAATGTAAAATTGCATGAGTTGTAGTGTGTTTTTCACGAAAACCAAACTGAAAATTTGACAAAATATTAACATTCTTCAAAAATGTTATTGTCCGGGTATACATTAACTTCTCAAGAATTTTAGAAAATGAAGTTAACAAAGAAATAGGACGATAATTATTTAACATAAGGGCATCACCCTTTTTAAAAATTGGTACAACCTTTGCAATTTTCATTCTCATGGGTACAACACCGGTGGTTAATGATAAATTAAATATGTGTACGAGGGGTTGTACAATAGCTACAATTACATTTTTTATCAATTCATTTGTTACATTGTCACAACCTGGACTTTTCTTATTCTTCAAAGAATGTACAATATCAAGCAATTCTTCTACAGTCGTTGGCATTACAAATAAACTATTATAATTAGGGTTTCCTAAAAAAGATTGAAATGTTTTCCGAGACCCTGGAATATCACGTGACAAATTATGGCCAATATTACAAAAATATTCATTAAATTTGTCTACAATAATTTCCAAATCATCAATTATATTTCCATCAACATTTAATTTACTTACATCAGACGCTCTCTGCTTTGACTTAAAAACTTTCCTGATCACTTTCCATGTCCCTTTAATATTATTATGTGTTGCCTGGAATTGAGCGAAATAATACTGCTTCTTAGCAGCACGTAAAACGGAAGTAAGAGTATTCCGGTAAATACTATATTTCCTATGAGATGATTGAGATTTACTTATCTTATACTTATAGTACAACTTATTTTTCCTATTTATTGACCTCAATATAGAATTGGTTATCCATGGCAACCGAGGGGTTGTTCTACGATTCTTACTATTACATTTACATAAGGGTACATTTTTATCGTACAACAAAAAGAAAGTATTCAAAAATTTATCATATGAGCTATCAACGTCATTATCACGTAATACTTCACTCCAATCAGTTGCTAGTAACTCGTCTCTTAATTTAGCAATACTGGTAGGATTACTTTTCCGAACATATCTATTACTCGAAGAATTACAATTATTCCTACCGAAGGACACCTTCGCATATACTGGAAAGTGGTCGGAAAAATCTGAAATGATAATACCCGCATCTGGGAAAGGTCGTACATTAGTAAAGATGTTATCAATGAGAGTAGAAGAAGTGTCCGTAACTCTAGTAGGTTTAGTAATTAAAGGCAATAAAGAGAAAGATACACACATATTCAAAAAGTCACACACGTTTACATTCTCATCGTGCTGAAGAAGATTAATGTTATAATCACCCATGACAAAAACTGTTTTATTTAAAAATATTGAATTTGACAACACAGATTGCCTTTCATTAATAAACAAATTCACATTACCTTGTGGCGGTCTATAAACGACCCCAATTATAACATTCCGCCTGCCGGGAATAAACAATTCTACAAAAACACTTTCCATTAAATCAGTCATTACATTAACTTCATTTAAGATTTGGTAATTCAACTGCGTGGGGACATACAGCGCGACACCTCCTCCCCTCCTATCTTGTCGATTATTCACAATTAAATTTTTACCTGGAATAGAAAATACATTTCCTTCACTTTCACCTGATAACCAAGTTTCAGAGATTCCTATAAACATAGAACTGTAGCACAAGTTCCGCAAAAATACATTTAATTTATCAAAATTTGCTTGCATGCTACGAACATTAAAATGAAGAAGAGAAAAATCGTTATTACCAGAATTACCCATCTTATGAGAGAATTGGCTTTCTGTGCAATAATTACAAAGACTTATGACTGTGTCATTGCCTTCACCAAGATCATACTCTAATGAGTCTACGCTAGATTCAAGATAGTTACATATATCATCATCGTTTGTACCCATAATTTACAGATTCATACCTGCATGGATTGCAATATAATTGAAAATGAATGACATAGAAAGGCAGCATACTACGTACAAAAGAAAAGAACACATATATGAACAACAAACATGGTTGGTTATACTTATAAATATGCATAATAGACATAGAAATTACAGGTATTAATTACAGGTATGGCATGGTGTTTTTAAATCTCATTATTGTGACACGTAATGTTTTTAAAGGATTATAGTAACATTGTTGACATGAGCAAAGTGTGTTGAATGGTTGGCAAAATGTATGTATGTATGTATAAAGATCTTGTTAACGAAAAGGAAATTGGTAAAAAAATAATAATAATAATGTTCGATGCTTCTAATGGTCATACGGATACAACACGGTATGAGAGAACCACTACAGATGTCTAGTTTAGTTTTGTCGATTTGAATAATGAAACTAGATCCCTTTAAAACATAATAAAATAAATAAAGGCGTATATTTCTTACACTGAGCTGAGGCTTTCCAACAAGCTGAATGTGTTTTCTCCTAGGGTCCTGATGTTGTTATTCGACAAATCACTGAAATATAATAGATACAAGACAGAGGCTGTAATGCAAAAACGTTCGGTGAGCAGGATTGTTTAATGCAATAACACCACACAATGTACAAACACATCGTGAACATTTAATTTCCGTTGTTAAAGGGACAGTCCCTCTTTGACAAAACGTCTGAACAGTTTCCAGTTGACGGATGGGGATGAATGAAACACACACAAAAAAAATCAGATCGAACAGCCCTATAATTTGGATTCTACGAATGAAAAACGAATGCGTCCCTCCATCAGACTATATATCGGTCAATAAAAGAGTTTAACTGATTTAGCATAATATTACAACTATATTGTACTTATTCTTGTAAAGGTATTGTCAAGCCGACATTTGTAGAGGTATGTCACGGAAAAAAATCTCAAAAATGAAGAATATGTAATTACATGTAGTCAGTTTAAGCGAGGTTTGGTTATTTTGCCTAGTGTGCGGTCATGCTATTCTTAATTGTGCGCGGGTCACGTAGCTAGCGCGGGTCACGTAGGGGTCACGCATAGCGTTGTGGTACTTCGTGGAATCAGTATACGAACTTCCTCACTGGGTGAATATACATATAATGCACAATTAATTGTTGGACGACGGTTTATTAGTTTTAGGTCTATAACTCCACGAAAAGGAGATTTCAAGCCCTAATTTTTTCAGGCATGCTATTCAATGACATTTTCTTTCATATAAGACAATAACCTCGCAACTTTTGAAATTTGGCATGCAAAATAGGGAATGTCCCTTTAAGACGAGTTTAATATAATATGCAAATGTCTTTGCAAAAACAGTAATTATGACTAAACAGGGTAAATTTAGTGACGAAATTCAGAGAGACATTATCAGATAACATGTATAATAGACGAACTTTATAGTTGCCTTATAAGACAACGTTAGGGTAAAAAAAAAACATAGTGCTTTATAACAGAAAATTAATAGTTTGCATTGTATTTCAGTGACATGTCAATAACATACATAATGTCATTATTTGAGAATTACAAATGTCAACAACTGCATTACTGTTCGACCCAGGACCTCCCGTGCATGAGGCAGACACTCTCACCGATATGCCACCATGCTCGGTATTATATTATAAGTATAGTATAAATATATCAACATTACAAATATGAACAGGTGTACTTTTATAATTATCGTATTAATATACCAATATTACAAATATCAATTTCAAATTTTTTCAATTTTATTCTTGCTTCCAACAAAACATTACAAATCAACAACAACTGTGGTACTATATATTTAGTTTCAGTATGTTGTAATCACTTACATGGTCTGTAGGTCCTCCAGAGCTTGGAATGCTGGGAAATGCTCGATGTAGTTGTTACTAAGATAACTGTCACAAAAGTAACAAAGATAATCAAACATTATAGGGGAAAAGGAGTTCTTCAAACATTTATTTTCAAGGGTGATATCGTTGACAATTGAAAGTTAACATTTAAAGAAAACTTAATTACTCCTTTCGCATGTATGTGTTCAGAAGGCTGTTTTACAATGCATATTCAACCCGTTTTGTTCAACAAATATCGTTTGTGTTTTATTTTTCTCAAATATATAAACATCCCCATTTGTATGAAAGTATTTGCTCATTCGTTGAATTACATATCGGTGAAATTGCTTAAAAACAAAGAAGCCCACAATTCGTTTCGAATGACGTTATGCTTATTTCTAGCCTTATAGACCTATGTACTAGCCGACCTTTAAGCAAACGTGCTATGTTTCATGAAAATTTGTATTTTGTGTTCATTCATACACGAAGTTTTTCTCTACCCCGCAAAAAAGTTGTTTTCAAGAATCCTCTTAACCAGAATTGAACTATACCTGCTTATTACCCTTTTGCAATTACAACACATTTTACAAGTGTCCGAACATAATTTCCAATAGTAATTACCGTAGTGGCTAGAGAACTCGGCCGGGGGGAGAACTCGGCCATAAAAGGGATAGGGCTGACTTTGAAATTAGATTTGCCGAGAATGCACTGAACATGTGACACGAAACTTATATCAAACGATTTATCTGCATATTGCTCATAAAATATGTGTATCTTGCTGTTCTGCATTCCTGCTGGAACTCCAGAAAATCGCTTGAAAGTCAGTCTTTACAATCCGAAATTTGTTATTTTGTATTTTGTTCACGATAATTTGAGATTTCAATTTTTTAGAATCTGGATTCTCGCTTTTGTAGTTCATTTCGAAATAAACTTACACAAATTGGACCGCAATATCGCAGTGCCTTCGCTCGATCGAAAATTATCGCTCAACGGCAAAGCGGGTTTCCGCACGGCGCGATTTTATGTACGAAGATTCAATTTATCGCAGTGCAGGTCTGAGATCTCGGCCACAGCGCACGGCGCGTGTACAAAGTCAATGGCGCACTGTGCTGTGTGTGACTGGCCGAGTTCCCTGGCCACTACGGTACATTTAATATTTGAATAAATGTAACATCAAAGTGGTGATGGTTTATAACGTACATGCGCATTACATTATCATTATGACAATGTCCATTTGACTATGTTTGACTAAACGTAACACCAAAGTGAACGCTGACTAAGGCTGTGGAGGACAGCCGAACATTTCGAAGGTAAATATTTGTATTGTCATCAAAAGTTTGAAATGTATAATCTTGTAACACCAAAGTGTTAGTGGTGTATAACCCACATGCGCATTGCATTAATATAACTACAATGTAAATTCGACTAAATGTAACATTAAAGAGTTAGTGGTGTATAACTTTCATGCGCAGTACAATACCATAGTTACAATTTACATTTGACTAAATGTAACTAAACTTACATGCGCCTGAGATTTTCCAGCCCCTTAAATGCACCATCTCCGACAGAAGACACGTTATTGTTGTACATGTGTCTGCGAGTAAAACAAAAAGATAAAAAGGAAGATAAACACAAAATTAAAATAGGTTATCGATGAATCACGACAAATGACAATGATTTTCTTTGTTGGTATTTACCTCTTTCTGGAAATTCATTGTTTACACAACTTTAATATCATGTTAATAATAGTAACCTTGACTACCATTAACAACTTGTTGTTTTTCTTTTGTTTTGGAGGGGGTAAGGACTTTTTCTCTCCACGAGCATTAAAGGGATCTAGTAACTTTGTTGACAAGTACAACAGCGATGCGTGATTAATAAAAATGGGTACTGGATGTGTGTTCTATTATGTTCACAAAGTAATGTTTGAAAATGATACGTTAGTTGGATGTTTTTGGCCGAGAAATAAGCAAAAATGCAAAGTGATATTCACTCATGGTACTTACTTTGAACACGGCTTAAATTATCCCGTAGACAATGTTCACATCTGTGCACTTCAATCATAAATATCTTTTGAACGGAATGGAAGTTTGAAAAACCAAAACTGTTCCCATGCTTTATAATATCAATATGACAAGGTATGAGAGAACCACTAGAGTTCCAAGTAAGTTTTGAGGATTTGGACAATGTTACTACCTCCTTTAAAGTAGAACAGACCCTCACAACCAACATGACATTATGTTGTTAGGACATTTAAACAAAACAAAACAACGATAAATAGTAATAATAATAATAGATCGTATTTATATAGGGCATAATGCAGAGCAGTCTATAAGCGCTTATTATAATCCCTGGTCATATGGTACAGTTCAGACCCGCATAATTATCTTTTACACATTCTAAACTCCCCGGGGAGCATACTAGCGGCGGGCAACCCTATAGGTGCACCAATCATTTTCACCAGACCAGGTACCCATTTATACACATGGGTAGAGAGCAGTAATGTGGATAAAATGCCTTCCTAAAGAGCAAACGGAGTGGGCTGGGTTTGAACTCGGGATCTCACGATCGGATAGCACACGCTCTACCAATCTTGCCACACCACTTCTATAAGATATTAATAAAGAACAACATTTTCTGGGCAAAAAGTGAAACAAATTTACTCACAATTCTACCAGGTTGGTCAGAGGTGTCAGAAGAGGGGATGAAATTTCGGCAATCTGGTTGTAATGGAGGTAGCTGCCAAAACAAAACACAATTATTTATACATTTATATAAATATATTCATGTATCTAGTCCAAGTAATGATCATAGTTAAAAAGTCTAGGAACTATTCACACAAACACAATGGCTTGCGTAAATTAGTATACATTTACTAAGTTATATTGCGTACTTGCACAGGATGTAAAAGCTGATTCAGATATGGGACAGATCCAGCCACGACATAAAAATTGCCATGTGTCTATGATTTATCAAGTATGGTTTCCTCTTGTAATACGTGTACTTTGTACACGTAACATACATAATTAATATGTGTAATAGTTCTTGTAATATGTGGACTTTTAACACAAAACATCACTGTTACTTAAATGTAATATTTGTTACAGTGCAATCATTTACATTCGAGTACTAATCCAAGTACTTACAGTAATAAGTAAGTGACATTGTGGCCAGGTCTGAAATGGAACTGATCAGGTTATGATAGATCCAGCCAGCACATAATGATTAATTGATAAATCTCTGTGACTTTTTACAAACATTGTCTTCTAGAAACATGTGATTACCGATACTTACAAGCAACATTTAAACATGTGATTGTTTCTGATTTACTTACAGATACTAGGTGCTTGTAAATGATATAAAAACAGAATCAGAGATGGAATTGATCAGGTCATAAAATAGGTCCAACCAGGGCTTATGAATTGCAATGTCTCTGTGACTTATCAATCAAGAACATTGTATTCTGTTAACATTTAACCCACGTTCCCTTCGAGATTCTGAAATATCCAACGACTTTGTATACAACCCCGCCAAGGGGTTAAGTGTTTAATTTGTACTTACATATACCGAGTACTTGTAAGTGATGTAAAAGCCGAATCAGAGATGGAACTGATCAGGTTATACGATAGGTCCAGCCATGACTTATACATTGACTTGTCTCTTTAGCCATCCGCACACAAAGCCGACTCGACCCGATCCGACTGGTTTTCAGTTGGATCAGCTCATCAAACGTTGCCTCAGGACTCCTGTTTTGCAGGTCAAGAGCCTGTCAGAGATCATTCGAGGCCGACTCAACATGTTGAAATGGCTCCGACTGAGCGAAACCAATTCTAGCCTGACTGAAAACCAGTCGGATCGGGACGAGGCGGCTTTGTTTGCGTATGGCTTTAGACTTATCCATTACGAACATTGTATTAGTGTTACATTCAAAGTGTTTTAGTATTACTTACAGATACTGGGTACTTGTCAGTGACGTAAAGGCCGAATCAGAGATGGAACTGATAAGGTTATACGACAGATCCAGCCATGACATGGATTGAGTTGAGAGCGCTGCAGCTGGAAATGATGTCAGCTTATTATTCGTCAAATATCTATAGAACAAATGCAACGAACCAACATTAGTTTTAAATCAAATTAGTTTTTTGTTTTGATTTATATCGTTCATTTAAAAGCTGAACAAGGGTTTCAGAGCTTGATTTGCTACACCAGACGTCACAACTCGCAGGTAACTGATACATTATATTTTGAGATGAAAGCGCTACAGCTGGAAATGTTGTCAGCTTATTGTCGGTCAGACCTGCAAGAAACAGAAATATATATAAATGTACATTATACAAATACATTCTCACCTGTAACGTGATTTAATATGTTTAAATTGTTCATACATTAAATCGATTACCAGAAAATAGTATTGCATATGCTATATTTGTATTATGTTTCTTCTTGGGAGAGGAGCAATGTCGAATTTACTGTTATTAAACAATCCAAGTATTATACAAACTTTTTTCTTTTTTTTTAGTTTATCATGTTTAGAAAAGGAATATTGGAAATAATAGGTTCGAGCTTAAGTCGGATGTTTCACTTACATTCTGGATGCAGAGACATCTTCAAAGGCGTTGGTGGGAATAGATGATATCAGATTGTTCTCCAAATATCTGCGAGAAGAAATTAGACAGAAAAATATCATGAATATGGTACATGTCAACCTGCCGTGTGACTACATGTGCTGTACAATATTGTTATTAATCTCAGTTAATTGTTTTATAATAGCTATACTTTCCTACGAACATGACAGTAAATATCTTGACAATTAAACTGGGAAGCAACGTAAAAAGGACGTTAAGAGACCAGCATGGTTTGGGTATTTTGGTTCAGGAGGTGATCTATTCATCCCCCCACCCCCCCCCCCCCCCCCTTCAAAAGAAAAGGGGGGAAGGACATCTAGCTCAGTGACGTGCCATGGTTTAAATGGTTGGAGGCATACAATTTGAGGGTGCTTACCTTACGTATGTTTGACTATGTTTTCATGTTAAATTGACAAATGATTTGGGCCAGATTGACAAATTATTTAGGCAGGTCCCCCCCCCCCCCTCATTCATGCTCCGTGTAGCTACACTACTGCCTACGTCAGTGTCTGACGTCAGCGAACATATTAAGATACTTACATTTTATCCACAGTACACGTTCCTCCGAAGATTTTCCCTTCGATTGTGTCAATCACGTTGTTTTGCAAGCGTCTGGAAAGTGAACATTTGCATATTTCATTCAGTCATCTTTTTTTTCTTCAAAATCATAAATAAGTTATAGCAAGTAACAGTCAGAATGCAACTCAGCCCGATTCCACTGTATGTATTCATATCGTATTCATAGATGCAATGCAGAGGGGTATTATTTTGAGCTTTATGGAACCTTAACATAGTCTTTAATGAATGAATGTGGTATCAAATGTTAGAGGAAGAATCATATTTTATGTCTATCATAATTAATCGAGTATTAAATCAAATTTTACCAGTGCAATTTGTTGTCAAATATCACCAAAAAATAATAAGTTAAGAGGTGAAAAATAACAGGTTATGCTTCTTGCGTCTCATAGATTTTATAATCATTGTAAAGCATGTTTTATACTCTTTCAGGATACGTAGGTTTTATTTTGTTGCGTTGGATAATCGGGTCAGGAGCCAAGGAAATACCACTCAGGTACAAATTAAGAACAACTAAAATGCGAACGAGCATTCCAATTGGATGGTACGAAGGGGTGTGTTTGAAGCGGGCCAGTGATTGGCCTCATTCAAATAACGCAATACCAGGCTCCCCCTCGGAACAACGCGCTGTGCGGGGAAAGAGAAATTCTCTCTCCCCCTCTCTCTTCTTCGCGGGACGTGGAGAATCTGTGATGCTGATTCAACCAATCAACGGGCTGGATTGCCGCTGAAAGCCAACAATGTGATATTTTATTTTGTCCTTTGCTGGTCTTTGTTGGCTCCTGACCCGATTAATAAATAAACGGATTCAAAATTGACATATTTATAAAGTGTATTAAATTACCTTTCATATGGTATAAATATGAAGGAGACGCAAGTACATTTTGTAAGTTTTCAAGCCGAATGAAAAAGAACTTTCAAAAACGAATTTTGTCAAGTTATTACACTTGATTTTCATCTTTTTGTCGTTGTTGAATTAAAAATATAATTATATGGAAGCAAAGAATGACATATTTTCTACAATGTCATATATCACATTGTACAATAGGTTATTGCAAACTGAAGTTATCGCATTTTTAAAATGATGTATCTCCAGCCGAGTACTATTCGGGAGAGAAAGTTCGATCGCTGGAATTTGAATAGAACGAGCGTTTTAGCCTCATTAAAACATGCTTTGCTCTATGACTGGTAAAGCATGGCATATAAATAGATTTTCATTTAAACACATATTCGAATGCAAGCACATTCCATTCAAAGAGACACGATGACCATCCGAATTGGAACACGAATCTTCCTCTTGTGTCTCTTGCCATTAAATGACGGGGGGGGGGGGGGGGGGGGGGAATCCCGGCTCTGATTCAGGTTTATAGCTTTAAATATGTGCCTTTATTGATATGCCACACTCTTTTTTTTCAAAGAAAGTTTGGGAAAAGGGTAAATTGCATGCACCTTGTTTGCTTTATTTCGCATCGGCGTTCCATGCTCCTAAAAAAGTCATTTATGGCGAAGCGGGAATGTGCGCACGTGTCACCCGATTCATGACATCACATGCAGACCGCAAAACGGAGGAATGTGCATGGTTTCAATGGAGAGCCTATGACTTGCTAGTAAAACAAACACGTTTTTGCTTGTAAATTGAGGTTTAACTGAAAATGCTTAAGAAGTGCTAAGAAATAAATTGTAGCAGGATGCAGCTACACATCTGAGTGTATATCGTCCATTATATAAACCTACACAAATGTTTGCAAATATTGAAACAAATGGAGATAATACTCGGTGTCAACTTGAGTATTGCACTCAGCGTGTACGTCTCTGACCGAGCTTAACTGCGATTGTCTGCAGGTGACGTCACAAAGATTACGTCATTTTGTTTTCGCCCGGACTGTTTTTTTTTACGGGGGTTCCGAAAGTGAATTTACAAGTTGATTTTTTGTTTTACCGGGTTTTCTCACAAGGAAAATATGTTTGTATTAGGAATCTTCATGAAAATCTACCTTAGATACAGTAAAACACAATTTTGAGGCAGTTTTCTTGTCACCATATTTTAACTGGTCGATGCCACTGCCTATCGAAACCTGTAATACACCTATATCTACCACCCCAATAACTGGCGTACTGAATGGGGGTCATGGGGTGGGGCGCTTGCCCCCCCCCCCCCCCCAAATCAATTTAAATCATGGCTTTTCTCTAATTCGACAATGCGGCGTTCCCACTGTCGTGCGATCAGTTACGAACGCCACGATTGGCCATTCGTATAGTTGATCGTGGAACTTCTCTGAAATTTCAGGTTTGGATACGAGGCGATGTGAGTCGATACGTTCTGGTACGATTTGGTGCGCTTGGATGCGATATGGTCACGATTGGTCAATTTAAGATGACACGATCTGTCACAATCTGGTCTCCCGTTCAGATACGATCATATACGTTTCGATAGGATTGTCCCGATTGAGTCCACGATTGGGTCACGATGTGACACGATCATCACGATCGGGGTCCCCGATTTGGGACGATCGGGCACGTGCAGACACGTTCGGATACCTTCCGATACGTTCACCAAGAACCGATGCGCTCTGTTGCGAAAGGATACGATTGTGGTCGCGATGTCTTTAACGATGAGGATCGAGAGTGGTCACGATTTGAGCTACGATTGGACCCCGACGGATATATATACAGCCCGACTGAACATGGACTTCATTATTTCTTGAAACTTCTACACGGTAAACACTACAACCCACAGCCATTAATGATGGCAGGAGTTGAAGATGATGACAGCATGACATTAATTTGCAGTAGTACTGTATGCTTACATTATCGCAGCCAGACCAGCCACAATCCCAACTACAATCCCAACCACAAAGGGCCAGGAGAGCTGCGACCATGGCTCACAAAGGAGAGGAGGCAACAGCTTGGCCAGTTCTCCAGCCTTCCAGACACCCAATTGAGGCTGGAAGATCCAATATCATACCACAAACTACACAATGTTAACACCACAGCTCTTCGATGAAGTCTTGCAGAGGGGTGGCCACAACAATCGAGAAGAAACTCACTAGTTTCAGGCAACCCCTCTAACCTGGACTGAAACTGGTAGTGAGACTGAGGCACCTTGTCACTGGAGAGAACTATCGGTCCCTTGCGTATGCCTTCAGGTGTGGAGTGTCCAGCATCTCAGAGATGGTTTCAGAAGGGTGCCAGGCAGTTGTGCAAGCGTACAAAAATGAGATGTTTATCCTATAATACCTGTAACCCCTGAAGCCTGGACAGCCGTAGCTAACCAGTTTGAGCAGATATGGACCATTCCCTACGCCATCGGGGCCCTTGATGGCAAACACATTGCTATCAATTAGCCACTGGCAGTCTGTACTACACTTACAAGGCTGTTTACTTATACCACTCCTGGCTTTGGCGGATTCTTGGTAGAAAATGACACATGTCAGATGCTCAGATATTTGGCGACTCTGAGCTGTTCAACGGCCTGGAAGAGGAAGCCCTAGAAACCCCCCCCCCCCCCCCCCCCCCACTCTGCACTCTGGCAGCAAGCCCTGATGACTACCAAGACCTTCTTTATCCTGGGGGATGACGCCTTTACACTGAGGAACTACCTCATGAAGCCATGCGGCATTTGCTGCTGCTGCTGCTGCTGCTGCTGCAAAAGGGGCAACATTTCCGGCATCCATGCACCGTCTCAATGTGAGGGACAAAAAAAGGAACTTTTCCCACACCCACTTCTCTGTGCTGCTCATGTCAGTAATGGAATCTCCTCCTGACAAACTCATCTTGGCGCGTTTCGTCAGCCGGTCCCTCATGGTCCTCATGCTAGTGTACCATATTTTAATCTGGGCTGCCTGTGCAGCCAAGAGATCCTCCTTCTGGATGACATCCTTGAAACCCGCAAGGCGTTTGCTGTAGAGGACCTCAGTTTCCATGAGGAACTCGATGATCTCCTCTATTTGCTTTTCAGTGAAGGTAGTTACTGTTATTTTCTCTTTGCTTTCTTGGTGGGGATGGTCTCCTCTGCCTCCTATGGTGCTGCCTCTGGCTGGACTGGTTCAGGCTCAGGGTGTGGGATAGTCTGGCCCTTTCCCTTCTTGCGTCTTGTACCCTTGGGTGGCATCTCTCACAGGATTCAAAATTAAAAGCAAGAGCAAGTTGACAGTGACAATATGCTCGCTTTAGGTGTAGATCGCTGAATGAGGCGCATTCAATCTTGTCCGGTATATATACTCCGCATATACTCAACATATCTCAAATTTTCTCACGATACAATATATGTTATTGGATATCAAATTTAAGATAAAATAACCTTCTTCGATATTAGCATGGAATCCAGGAGAAATCATTCATGCATGACTTGTCACGGTCAAATAACCACCATAAGGTCTGTTTTAAAAAATAGCAAAAATGGAACATCCATTCAACCATTTAAATGTTTACAAGCATGACATAAACGCTATATTCATGACATAGCATAATTATTTCATTACAAATGTGATCTTTTTTAAAATTTTCATCTGAATAGATAAAGTGTAAATGAAAACAAATTGTAAACGTTGTAGGTTTTATTTTCATCCAAATGTAACTCAATGGGGAATTCCATGGCTAAGGTTTATTCGTCGAAACTACAGTTTGTGCCCTTATTTCAGCATGAAACTACGTATACATTTTTCTGAAGAATTCTACCGTAGTCCAAAGATCTTCAATATCTGATGTCACCCTTGGTCAACCATCTAGGCAGTCTCTAACATGTCACTTCTCTAGGTAACTATAGTTGAAATTGCAAGGGATATATGAAACAGACAAGCTGTATGCCTGAAAAACAGACCAATATGTTGATGTTCTCATAACCTGGCCCTGTTTTATTGGAAAATGCCTATTTTTGGTGTTTGTTTATGACAATAAGGTTGAATGGTGTCATAAAAGACTTGCCCCGCACATCTTGTTTCAAGCCCGAAGGAAACGCCCGAAGGAAAACAACGACTTTCGGCCAATCGCCTTAACGTCCATTGTGATGAAGTGCTTGGAGAGAATCGTGCTAGAGAAGCTGATTGGTCCAATTCGCGAGCGCATCGATGTGAATCAATTTGCGTACCAATCACATCGCTCGGTCAATGATGTGGTTCTCGCGCTGACGGACTCGCTGTACCGACACCTAGACAAGGCAAGGTGTTACGTAAGAGCTACGTTTGTAGACTTCTCCTCCGCTTTCAACACAATACAACCGTATAAATTGATTGAGAAACTTAGGCAACTAGAAGTGAACCCATCTCTCATCCTGTGGATAAATGACTCTCTTCACGAGAGATCACAGAGGGTTAGAGTTAACGAAACTTTGTCTGACAAACTCACTACAAACACCGGGACCCCACAAGGCTGTGTTCTATCCTCTAGTCTGTTTATTCTGTATACAAACGATTGTACCTCCGATTTTCCATCGGTGCATATCTATAAATATGCAGATGATACCGTAATTGTTGGATTAATTAAAGAAAACGAGAACAAATACCGAAACACAATCTCCTCCTTTGAAAAATGGTGTAAGGATAACCATCTTTTGTTAAACTCAAATAAAACAAAAGAGATGATATTTGATTTTAGGTTAAAAAAGGAATTTGATCCTTTCGATGTTCACATTGATATAAATGATGAATGTATTGAAAATGTACAACACTATAGATACTTGGGCACCCATATTGACCATCAGTTAAATTGGGAAGAGCAAGTGAAATCGACACTTGTAAAATGTAATCAAAGATTATATTTTCTTCGCAAACTCAAGGCTTTTCATGTCAATGGGAGGATTATGTATTTGTTCTACACTTCTGTAATCCAAAGTCACATCACTCAAGATAGTACAGTTTGGTATAATAACGCAAAGCAAAAAGATAAAGACAAACTACGCAGGGTAACAAAACGAGCAAGCAAAACTATGAATCGTGATGAGATCGACTTAGACACAATCTGTGAGGAAAAGACACTTTCTAAAGCTTACATAATTGTAGCCGATCCTTCACACCCGCTCCATTGTAATTACAATAAACTAAGGAGTGGACGTAGGTGGCAATCGCAGATGGCTAGAACAAGTCGGTTTTCCAACTCATTCATTCCATACTCAATTCGGCTATTGAATGAAAAATAGATAGTATAGAATTTGAGGCTATAATGAATTCGGCCCTTAAGTTATACTCCTAGTTTTAAATGGTGTTACTGTTTGTTTGTACATGTACTATCAATTATGCTTATGTCATGTACTACATTGAATTGAAACAATTAATCTCAAGTAAATTACTTACAATTAGGAAATAAATTATCAAATTGATTAATTAGTTGATTTGTATGACTTTAGATAAATTGGTCATTTCAATGTCAATGTAAATATCGCAAACGTTTGGTTCTTTAGTTTTGTTATTGTTACTATGATTATACTGTTTAATATAACATAATTATAATTACTCACATAAAATAATGATATGCACTGATTTGATATGTATAATATTAGCTTTCATATATATTGTGTTTATTGTATAAACATATTATGTAAATACATCCACCCAATTCATAACACTAAATTGTGGTTAATTACACATTGATAGACTTTATGGGAATGAAATATTCTAAAATAATTAGTAATTTGAAAATGAACTACATGCATAATTGCATGAACATTTTTTATGTAGTTTTAATAAGCAATATTATGTTAAATTGTGATAAATTAAGATATATACTCTCCAATATGTATTATAGAATGAGTAAAATTGTATGAATAAGTCTAGTTTCAATATTGGTAATAATTTGAATGATATGGAATTAGCGATACAGATTAAATATTTAATTCTATAAAGGAATTGATGAGCATGTTAATAAAATGGAATGATATTGATGTTGAATAATATACAATTATTTGATATGATAAATGTTGATATATGGATATAATTTTTGGACACACAAAATTACTAAAATAATAAAAAATACATATTATTTGAAGATGTCTGTAAACATCATGTGTTAAGCATTGTATGCATAGTCCTTTTTTGTCTTTATTATGAACAAACTAATGGTTATTTTGAAAGAATTGATGAAAATACCTTTGATTTATGTAAATGTATATTTTGTGGTATATATTTTGTATTTCTCCTATTATTGCATGTAACGCAACAAATTTCCTTATGGACAATAAAATCAACTTGAACTTGAACTTGAACTTGAATCGTGATAGATCGTGGGAGATCACATCACATCTTATGCGGCGTTCCCAATGTCGTGCGATTAGTTACGAACGCCACGATTGGCCATTCGTAGTTGATCGTGGAATTTTTCTGAAATTTCAGGTTTGGATACGAGGAGATGCGAGTTGATACGTTCTGGTACGATCTGGTGCGCTTGGATGCGATATGTTCACGATTGGTCAATTTCAGGTGACACGATCTGTCACGATCTGGTCTCCCGTTCAGATACGATCATATACGTTCCGATAGGATTGTCCCGATTGAGTCCACAATTGGGTCTCGATGTGACACGATCATCACGATCGGGGTCCCCGATTTGGGACGATCGGGTACGTGCAGATACGTTCGGATACCTTCCGATACGTTCATCACGGAACGATGCGCTCTGTTGCGATATGATACGATTGTGGTCGCGATGTCTTTCACGATGAGGATCGAGAGTGATCACGATTTGAGCTACGATTGGACTCCGACGGATATATATACAGCCCGACTGACCATGGACTTAATTGTTTCTAAAACAATTCTACATAGTCAATACTACAACCCACAGGTATTGATGATGGTAGAAGTTGAGGATGATGATGACAACGTGACATTGTCAGTATAGTAATACTGCAAATGTCACGTTGTCATCATCCTCAACACTGCAAATGTCACGCTGTCATCATCCTCAACACTGAAAATGTCACGTTGTCATCATCCTCAACACTGAAAATGTCACGTTGTCATCATCCTCAACTTCTGCCATGCTTACATTATCGTATGCTAACATTATCGCCAGAGAGGAAGAAGACGAGCAGCAGCCAGACCCGCCACAACCCAACGACAAAGGGCCCAGAGAGATGCAGTCAGGCAGTGCTGATTGCGACCATGGCTCACAGAGGAGACAACATCTTGACCAGTTCTCCAGCCTCATAGATACGTAATTGAGGGTGGAAGATCCAGTAGCGTTCCAAAAACACACAAGGTTAACACCACAGCTCTTCGGTGAAGTCTTGATGAAGTTCCAGGCAACCCCTCTCACGTGGACTGACTGGCAGTGACATTGAGTCACCTTGTCACTGTAACAAAAAACTATCGGTCCCTTGCGTATGCCCTCAGGTGTGAAGTGTCCAGCATCTCAGAGATAGTTCCAGAAGTGTGCCAGACAACTGTGCAAGCGTACAAAGATGATGTGTTTAGCCTACCTGTAGCCCCCGAAGCCTAGACAGCCCTAGCTAAGAGCAGAGTTGGAACATCCCCCACGCTCTTGGATCCCTGGATGGCAAACACAAGAAGCCACACAACACTGGCAGTCTGTACTACAATTACAAAGGTATTTTCTGATACCAATCCTTGCGATGGTGGATGCAGATTGCAAGTTTGTGTGGATCGAGCTTGGTGGAAAATGACCCATGTCGGATGATCATATATTTGGTGACTCTGAGATGTTCAACAGCCTGGAAGAGGAGGCCCTATGACTCCCCCAACCTAACCTCTGACTGCAAGCCCTGATGACCACCAAGATATGCCCTTCTCCATCCTGGGGGATGACGCCTTCGCACTCAGGAACTACCTCATGACGCCATGCGGCACTTGTTGCTTGCTGCTGCAAAGGAGGCCACATTTCTGGCAACCACCGTCTCAGTGTGAGGGATCATAAAGGAGAACTTATCCTACACCCACTTCTCGGCGCTGTTCATGTCAGTAATGACATCTCCTTTTGACCAACTCTTCTTGGTGCGTTTCTTCAGCCGGCCTATCATGGACCTCAGGCTTCTGTACCATGTTTAAGTTGCGCCACAGTAGTGTCTATCGTTGCAGCCCAGAGATCCCCCTTCTGGGTGACATCTTTGAAACCCGCAGGGAGTTTGCTGTAGAGAACCTCATATTTCTTCTCGATGATCTCCTCGTTTTGCTTTTCAGTGAAGTCAGGTACTGGTTTTTTTGTTCTCTTTGCTTTCTGGGTGGTGTGGTCTCCTCATCCTCCTCTGGTGTTGCCTCTGGCTGGACTGGTTCAGGCTCAGGGGTGTGATAGTCTGGCCCTTTCCCTTCTTGCGTCTTGTACCCTTGGGTGGCAACTCTCAAAGGCTTCAAAAGTACAAGCAAGTGCAAGTTGACAGTGACGTCGTGCTCGCATTCAATCCTGTCCGGTATACATGGGCGCGAAATCTCATAACAGATCGTGAACGTACGTGGAAAGCGTGACTAATCGTATCTACTCGCATTTACTCGTATCTACCTGTATCAACTCGTATCTGCTCGTGAGTCATTCATGTTAGGTCGTGAACAATGGTACCCGACAGAGCGCCATAGATCGTAACAGATCGTGGGAGATCGCATCACATCTTAACAGAGCGTGGTGTCCAAGGTTGATCCCGATCACCACGATTTGGAAGCACGATTAGATGCGCTTTGTTACGATCCAATACGATCCAATACGCTCCGGTACGATGATTACGATTGATAATTAATCGTGTTGATCGTAGAATTTTTTTGAACCGTTCCAAAAATTTCCTACGATCAACACGATTACCACGACTGACCTTACGATCTGATAATATCTGATACGATCACCACGATGACTTCACGATCAGATACGAATGGCCAATCGTGGCGATCGTAACTAATCGCACGACAGTGGGAACGCCGCATTAACAGAGCGTGGTGTTTGTCTTGTCCCAAGTTTGATCCCGATCACCACAATTTGGAAGCACGATTAGATGCGCTTTGTTACGATCCAATACGATCCGATGCGATGATGACGATTGAAAATTAATCGTGTAGATCGTAGACAATTTTTGAGCCGTTCCAAAAATTTCCTACGATCAACACAATTGCCACGACTGACCTTACGATCTGATAATATCTGATACGATCACCACGATTACTTCACGATTAGCTACGAATGGCCAATCGTGGCGATCGTAACTAATCGCACGACAGTGGGAACGCCGCATAACAGTGATTGACAGAAAAGAGTATTTCTTTAGAGAAGAAAACTCTGATTTACTTCATGTCAAGTCAAATTTCCTTCCCAAGCACCAGATTGCATAATTTCAAATAAAACATTGTAAAAGCACCATTACCGTGCACCCACCTACCATCACACCCTCCCATCACCCTTCCCCCTCTCGGTTATCGTTTCGCTCCCTCGGGAATCGGTCTTGTATACGTCTGGAATACAATGTTCATGTTGTTTTGTCATAAAATAATGCTTTTGGTGCACTGTTTGAACTGAATATGTCACTTTGCGAATATTATTTTCGGGGTGCATTTTTGTTTTTCTTCATAACCTCTTCTGGTTAAGAATCATGACGATGATGACGCACTAACGCACATTATAGTACATGTCGTCAAGTCAGAATCTCCTTTCCAGGTATGCACCAGATTGCACAGTTTCAAGTCCAAAAATGCAAAAGCTACTTTTAACGAATATACCCATACAATAATATTATTCATATTTATGCAAACTATATACCGTTTTTTACATTTTTTTTACCGCGGGGGGGGGGGGGGGGGGGGGTGGGGGGTGTACGTACTCACGTATATTGGGTATACGGGGATATGCCGCTCGGAAGGGTGACCCTTTCAAGAAAGATCCTTAGACATGGGTCCACTTTTTAAAAAAGACCTTAGACAAGGGTCCATTTTTTCATTTATTCCTTTCCCCTCTTTTCTCCCTCATTTTCTCCGGAATTTTGGGATTTGCCGATGTGAAATTGATAAAATGTTCAGCTTGCTCCGCTCGCTCACATGCATAGTATTTCACAACGTAGGGTGCTTATAATTATATTATGCTTCATAACGCCATATCATAAGTAATAAAACGAATATACCCATACAATAATATTGAAACAAATTGCAATTTTCCGCTGTGAAATTGCTAAAAATGTCAAGCTCGCTCCGCTCGCTCGCAAAAATAATATTTCACATCCTCGGGTGTATTACCCTTCATAACGCCATATCATAAGTAATAAAACGAATATACCCATACAATAATATTGAAATAAATGGCAATTTTCCGCTGTGATATTGCTAAAATGTTCAGACTCGTTCCGCTCGCTCGCATACATAATATAATTCACAACCTCGGGTGCTTATATATTACCCTTCATATATACCGTACCATAATTGAAGATATATTCACTGTTTTTCAATCATTTGAAAATTTGAGAATTTCACCTCCGATATGCACCAGATAGCTCCATTCTAGTGTAAAAATTGCCAAAGCTCCTTGGTGTGGGAGGGGGGACAACCCCCTCTCACACCATCCCCACACTCGGTCGCTTCGCTCCCTCGCTCTGGCGCAAAGCGCCCTCAAAGTATACACTTTCGACCTCCCTAAGAAAATACCCTTGCGCCGTACCTGTAGTATGCTACAGTTTACTATTAAAGAATGTTATCAAGAAACTACAAAATGGTTGGCCATTGTATTATATTACAGCTAAAAAACGTAATATTTAAAGTTCGAAATCGTTAGGCATGGGTCCATTTTTCACAAAAATCCTCAGACATGGGTCCATTTTTCACAAAATATTCTTAGACATGGGTTAATTTTTCACAAAAATCCTTAGACATGGGTACCTATTTACAGCAAAAGGACCGTTGGATGTGGGTATGGGTTCAGAGGTCTCAGCCGCACACCCCCGTCCGACTATAATCTGAGATCCCCCCCCCCCCCCACCCCCGGGGGGACACCCCCTCCCAAACCCTCCCCCCGCTCAGTCGCTTCGCGCCTTCGGGATTGGTCGTTTCGCTCCCTCGCAATATCCGGTGGTGATGCGGATTTTTTTTTCAGCCCCCCCAATAGTTTTTGCTCATTACGCCACTAACCCCAATGCCATGCGACGGGGCCAGAAGATTGAACTGATCGCAGACTCGTCACCCAGTATTCGAATATACCAGCTGACTCTTTTGCGCTTCGTGCAATATTGGTGGCGATCGCATACAAAATAATGCATGTTTTCGTAATTATATGTATCCTTCAGTCCAACTATATCTCACCTCAGTCTCACCTCAGTCGCACAGTTACACTGAAATCAAAACTTTGAGTACCAAATTAAATTGCAATAGAATAAACTGACCAATTTTTTCGTCAGAAATTATCAAATGTATGTAAATAGCAGTAGTAACTTTGCGTAAAGTAATGCGACTATTCAATTTCCAATACTTTAAGTATTATTTCAGTGCTGTAGGACTCGAGACCGGTCTCGAGTCCGTATTTTTCGGGACTCGGACTCGGACTCGGACTCGAGCCAAAAAGACTCGGTCTCGGACTCGGACTCGTCCAATGGTGACTCGTGACTCGGGCGAAAATCGGGCCGAGACCGCCAACGAGACCGGCATTTTTTCCGTTTTCCCACGTTCATTTACAGTTCATAAAATTACCCAGCGTAAGCAAAAACAAACCCGTTGTTCTAGCGTACCTTGCTCACTTGAGTGGCATTCTGGAAAATGATCGTACCATCGCCTCAACAAGCTATTTATATGCCTAAATAGATGTTGAGATTAGTCGTTTTATGTTTTGGAACACGTAAGACACGGTCAAGTATTACGGCCAGAACGTGAATTGATTTACGAAAGCCTGAGCTGAAGCGACTATTTAAAGCGATATAGTACAATGCACGTGTGTATATCGCGGTAGCTAGGTACGTAGTGCGTGTGCAGGTACAGTACGGTATCCTCAGCTATACGCTAGGCCGGCTAGCGGGGGATAGGGGTATCGCGCCATACGTGTATACCGTACCGTACCAGGCGCCTGACAGATCATGTCAGCGCGCGAATAACGACAAAAAACAATCGACATGTTGCATCTTATGCATGATCTTCAATTGTCAAAAGTAACTGAACCTGTCATTCATCATGTCTTCAGTTTCTCGTGTCATACTGTTTGGGTATACGGACCATAGAGAGTTTGTTGATCGAACAAAGAAAAAACATCAAGCAACAGAGACGAGTTTCTCATTATATCAGGGTAACAAAGCAAAGAAATATAAAGAGCTGGGACCAGCAAAATTACCTTGTTATAAGAGGGTTTGTTATATCCGACCTCTTTATAACGAGGTTCCACTGCACATAGTAATTCCATGAAAATGTCTACAATGGGCCAAATTTCAAAATCATTTTAGGCTTTTAGCCTCATGGGTCCAGTAGTTATCAAATGTTCATAACTGACAGTTTATGGCCCAAAACAGATATTTTATATTTTTTGCTAAAAATTGTGATCTTAAAAGGATTAGGAAATGGCTGAAATTCATGCTTAAGGGGGGACACATAGTCTATAAAAAATAATCCTTAAATGTTGTTTTTCTGCTTCCTGTTGAATTTCAGTGTAAATGTTATGTTATGTATTAATTATATATGCAACGAGAAGTCTTTTGTCAGAAATGTGTAATGAGACACCTACAGCTAATTTGCATTAAAACAAAAAAACATAAGAAAACACGGTTATAATCCTCCTGTTCAAAGTTACCATCCAATTCTCTTAATACTTCCCATATGCATTTTTTGGTTCAATACCACTACTTTCTGTGGTTAAGTTTTTTTTTTTATATTTTAAAATTTTTATTTTTTTATTTTTTGTATTATTTCTTTTTTATTATTGAATTTGTCTCATACTCTGTAATAATAACTTTTGACATTGCCCAAAATCATTTCTGCAGATTACTTCGTAATTTCTTTGATGGTGTATTTTATGAAGATAATTGTTGTAGTAAGAACAGTTAAAATTCTCTGACAAATGGATTTTTCCATTTGGGACTCGGGACTCGGACTCGGACTCGGATGTCCAGGACTCGGGACTCGGATGTCCGGGACTCGGACTCGGACTCGGACTCGGACTCGGACTCGGACTCGGACTCCAGGGACTCGGACTCGGACTCGGACTCGGACAGGGTGGACTCGACTACAGCACTGATATATGTCGGCATTTATTGATAAATAGAAACGTATATATAATAACAATTGAACTGATTCATATTTACTGTAAGTACCATGTCAAGAGTCGACCACAGCACCGAGGTTTAATACATCGAATTCACTTACAGTTCATAGCCTGATCCAGTAACATCGTAAAATGCCTCGTCGCCAATGAAGCTGATCTGGTTACCATCAAGATAGCTGCAAATAAACAGTAAAACCAAAACAGTTATTTGTTTCCAATCTCATAAAACGTCGGTTTTGTACAGTCACTCGAACATATCAAAATATATGTGTATTTACTACTATAATTTATTTGTTAATATATTTACCCCTACAATCAATCAAACTCAAGACCGTGTTACAATCCAACGGCGGACCAGTCGGTTTAAATCCTTAATGGTATGTCTGATTTGGGCCCCGTTGCAGAAAGAGATACAATTGAAATGATTGTAATTTATAATTAATTGTAAGTTAGATCATGTGTTCTAAATAAGCGAATCTGATGGGTGGAATCGCGCAAAGTTTCTGACTTAATTTCAAGTGTAACTTACAATCGATAGTATCTCTTTCTTCAACGGGACCCTGATTTAATTGTGTCAGCTAGCTAGGCTAGAGTCAGCTTACCCTAACCAGGCCGGGCTATGCTTTGGGAGGGGGGGTGGGGGGATTCCAAGGATTCGAGGGGTGGAATCCCCCCCCACCCCCCCCCCCCCCCCCCCGGCAATGGATGCATTGCATGTGGTGGGTCTAACGCTTTTATATTTAATGTTTTGTATGTCGGAAGCCAGTTGGGTCCAATTAAAGATTACTGAATCAGATCGGACCGCACTCTAGCCTGAGCTAACATCACCTACACACTTAAAACTAGGCGTGCACTTGGCGTGTACGATCCTCCCCCTCAAACCCTTCCGTGCCCGCGTACTCCTGTAAAGGTGCATGTCCCGCATACGTCAACATTTTCTCTTCTGAGCGGTGGTCACAACCCGCCGTACTTGCAAGTGCGTGCTGTCTACTTGCAAAAACGTGGGCAAAATTTGGGTATCCGTACGTGGTGAGTACCGACTCAGTACGGATTTGGGAGCACGCAGACACTCCGTAGCACTTTTAGTGCACGAGGAACTTTCGCTGCGTTCGCTGCGTTTTCGCTGCGTTCTACAGCCAATGAGCGCACGTGCATGCTGCGCACGTGATAAGTGCGTGGTCCGTGCTTACTCGGCACTTCCCCAGTTCAACTGTCCAATGAGCACGCATAACTCACGTGGACCGTACCGAGTAAGCACGTGCTCCGCACTTACAACGCACGTTGTGCGCACTGATTTCTGCAGTATAATATGAGCAGAAAAGGTTGTTCGCACTTGCACGCACTTAGTGAGTAAGGACACCGTACGTGAGCAGCACGTGTAAGTACGGCCTCCGTACGATAACGTGGCAACCGCACGGAGACCGTACGTTGTAAGCACGTTGTAAGCACGTACAACGCACTTACCAAGTGCGCAACGTACGATGCACGCAACCGCTCACGGCCAGGCGTGGCGTGCGTGCGGTACTCCCTCCCTGCTCTTATCACTCCCTCCCCACGTTTTCAGAAAAACGTAGCGGTCGTGGCCTCCCCAAAAAAACGTACGGACTAAACACACGCACGGTAGGTTGTGACCAGGGCTTAAAGGCATATATGCGTGGGTTATTAGACGCGTGGATCCATCTTGCGCACTTTTACGCACGGTACGTAATCCCCATTGGCTCAGTTATAAGTAGCGATTGCAAACTGTCCCACTTCCGAATACCCGAGTCAAAAATGCATCAAAAATAGTCGCGTTCGGAATGTTTGTACTAGTCGAATGGAGATCCATCAGAGATGTTTACGAGCGAAAATATCACGTAACACGCTTAACCGCAACCGTCTTCAAAGTGCCGCCGTTTGATGCCTAGGACTGACAGCGTGAGAAATTTGTTTGCTGCATGCATTTCATAAGAAGGCCTTTGTTCAGATATTTCGAAGCACCTCTCTTCGATCGATCCAACACATATCGTGAGTTTACCTCGAGAGATTACGGTGGAGTCGAGTTGGAATTTGCTGACTACCCTTTATAACCCACGCACAGTGGCGTAGCTACGGGGGGCACGGGGGGCACGTGCCCCCCCAATAATTTCGAAAAAACAATAGAAAACATAAGGGGACATTTTTTGAAAAAACAAAGAAATACATAAGGTGTGCCCCCCCAATAATTTTCGTGCCCCCCCAATCAGTCCGACCACGCTACGCCACTGCCCACGCATATATGCCTTTAACAGGGATGTACATGAGCACCCTTGAAAAGCTGCATATGAACACCCAAAGAGTGCCCATGTCTACCTTATAGGGTGCACGGTCTTGTCCCATATTTTGCACGCCTTAATTAAGGTGCACATGTGCACCCCTGAAAAGGTGCATATGAACACCCCAAGAGTGCCCATGAATTATGGCAATAAAAAGAGGCATAAGAGAGAATTCGAACCCATTACACACTAAAAAATAGGGGTGCACGATCTTGTCTCATATTTTGCACGCATTAAGCTGCACATGTGCACCCCTTAACAGGTGTGTACATGAGCATCCTTGAAAAGGTGCATATGAACACCCCAAGAGTGCCCATGAATTATGGCAAAAGAAAAAAAAAGAAGAGGCATAAGAGAGAATTCAAACCCATTACCCCTAGTTTTGAAGTCCTCAGCGTGACCAATAGGCTACATATACTGCTGATGGATAGAATGGTCTTATCTTAAACATATCCCTCAAATCTTATCCAAACCCTAATCGTAGTTATGAATATGCATGAGTAACCCTTGTCGTACAGCACTGCTTATGAATAAATCATTAGGATAAAGGTTTGGGAATCACAAATTCGCAACCCGCTCAGCAACACGTAGTGGCGCGGCCGCCGAATTGTATGTTTCTCAAGCCAATGAGCTATTTTGTATAGCAACTGTGGCTCAAGCCTTGATGATTTTTTTTTTTTTTATGCGTCAATTCGTCAAAAATTATTATTTATATTATGTTTAAAAAGGAAAATAAACAGGCATAATAGATGCATACGTGTATATATAAATATAAATAGTCACCAACAACAACAACAACAACATTTCCACCCCATATATTGTGCACGCTCAGAGGAGAAAATGTTGACGTATGCGGGACAGGTACCTTTACAGGAGTACACGGGCACGGAAGGGGTTCAGGGGGAGGATCGTACACGCCATGTGCACGCCTAGTTTTTAGTGTGTACTGTATTATTTAGAATTAAATATTTTGTTATATTATACGTTGGTATTTCGGTAATGAGAAAAAGAAGAAGAAAACAAATATGGCATTGACCTGCCTTGCCCGCGTGCATCGGAGGGGCCTAGGCTTATGGCTGAGAAGTCTGCTCGACATACGGAGCCGGACTGGCCAGATAATGCCTTGAAAGCGGGCAAGGAATTGGATTGATTCACTATATTTTATTTCTCAATAAATGTTGTTAGTTATTTTATTTATGGAAAAAGTTTAACAATACACATGATATATATTTTAGGAGTAATTAAATAAGTTGAAAGAAGAAAGAAAGAAAGTAAGAAAGAAAGAAATGCAGTAGAAATGCAGCAGACTAAAGCTAGCTCGACCGTTTGTATGTGCGCAAAATTGTCATGAAACGGTTTTAGACGCAATGCACTGGTGATTGGAGGGGGGGGGGTGCTAGGTTCATTGACAGCATGTTGTCATTGAAATGAACCAACTGCGCATACTTTTTTTATTTTTTTTAATTTTTTTTGATGTATAATGCACTATTTCTGGCAATTGTTTTGTTTTTGTTTTATAATAAAGATAATAATAATATAGCTTCCTTTAAAGGGAATGAAAAATGAAAATCGCTTCACTTTCGTATAACTACATCCTATTACAGCCTTTCATTGCCCATGTATATTGCATCAGTATAAACGTAAACGCCATATTAGCTAGATAACAGTCGACAATGGGCGGGTTTAAGTACAAGACGTCACTGTTGTCATTGATGAATATGCATGAAGTGTTAGGAACGATGTCGCGAATCTGTGGTTCGAATCGTATTTTTTGGCAGATAATTCACTATATTACACATTTTATGTTAATTGATTATACTGAATATGCATTATATGGAAAAATAATAACCTTATCCGTCTGCAGAGTGTGATAATTTTTTTTTCATCGTGGACAGATTTTTAGATATTTAGAAAATTAGGGCCCGCTTTGACGTGTGTCGGTAACCAAGATTTGTTGTTTTTCTAAAAGGAGTATGCCGTTGGGAAAATCTGTTATCGGTATCGCTTCTCGGACTTTTGGCTAGGTTCATGGAGTGAACAGATTTATTATAATAAATGGAGTAAACATTTCCACACTTCGAGGTGCAAACTGTTTACTCCATTTATTATAATAAATCTGTTCTTTTCAGCTTAATATCTGAAACGCAACTCATCGAGTCGCTTGTATATTAAACTGATTTTTGAACCTAGGCCATGGAATAGGGGCTTGCTCCGTCCTGGCCACGGGTTGGCCCGGTATTGCACTACCTCCGGGGAAAAAAAGATTGGCGTAAATATTCAAAATGTGGAAATGTTTACTCCAGGGGTGGACATGTGCACCTTTTAGGAACCAAATCTGCTCCTCAATGGGTGCAAGTTTGCACCTCGAAGGGTGGAAATGTTAACTCCAGGGGTGGACATGTGCACCTTTTAGGAACCAAATCTGCTCCTTAATGGGTGCAAGTTTGCAAGTTTGCACCTCGAAGGGTGGAAATGTGCACTCCAGGGGTGGACATGTGCACCTTTTAGGAACCAAATCTGCTCCTTAGTGGGTGCAAGTTTGCACCTCGAAGGGTGGAAATTTTTACTCCAGGGGTGGACATCTGCTCCTTAGTGGATGCAAGTTTGCACCTCGAAGGGTGGAAATGTTTACTCCAGGGGTGGACATGTGCACCTTTTCAAGAGTGCTCATGTACACCCCTGTTAAGGGGTGCACATGTGAACTTTAGGCGTGCAAAATATGGGACAAGACCGTGCACCCTATAAGGTAAACATGGGCACTCTTGGGGTGTTCATATGCACCTTTTCAAGGGTGCTCATGTACATCCCTGTTAAGGGGTGCACATGTGCACTTTAGGCGTGCAAAATATGGGACAAGACCGTGCACCCTATAAGGTAGACATGGGCACTCTTGAGGTGTTCATATGCAGCTTGTCAAGAGTGCTCATGTACATCCCTGTTAAGGGGTGCACATGTGCACCTTTAGGCGTGCAAAATATGGGACAAGATCGTGCACCCCTAGGGGTGCACAATTGCACTCCTATTTCTTAGTGTGTAGGCGGATCGGGTCGAGTCGGCTCTGTGTACGGTGGGTTAAATACTCACAAACGATCCGAGACGGTCATCCCGTAGAATGTATGCGTGGGGAGCGAGGTTAGGTACATATCGTTGAGGTATCTACATACATAAGACAACAAGACAAATGAGTGTTAAATACATACATGCAAACAAACGTCCAGATTGAATAATTAGCTTTATCTAAACAAGCACGTATCGTCTATTGTTGGGTGTGAGCATATTTTCGTTTACAGTTATTACACATCGTAATTTTTATTTCATGTATTTGTGTTATTCGATTTTCTAAAAGGTGATATTCAACCCTTTAATCATAACCCCATATCTTTGTTAGATTCCTTTTAATGATTATGTGATATTTCCATTCGATAAAACGATGTATACCCAGTGAAAATGGCACAAACTGTGCGATAGTGTATCCCCGATCGTTCGCCTGAACCATACGAATACGGATACTTTTGACTACAATCGTAAAGCGTCCCGGGACGTTTTTTTGTTTTGAATTCATTCCTTAATATCTAGATAATTAGTAAAGTAGACAATAAATAATAACTGTTATTGTCATGTTACCAGTAGCCAGAATAGGGTGAAAGCTTTATATGAGTTAGGGTTACTGACACAATAATGCAACTCTTTAATTACATACAAATATGAGCATCATTGTCTTGTGAATATATTGTTATGATTTTATTGAGATTTGTTAAGTTTACCATAGCTCTTGATTATGCGAATTGGTGGTTGGTAATTATACTTACAGACGATAGGCAGACGTATCAACAAACGACATACTCTGCAACGTTTTGAGAGGGTTGTCCGCTATGGTGAACGTATTGCTGAAGAGGAAGAAGATTAAGGTATACAGAAATCATTAGGAAAATCAATTCACATTTTCGTGAAAAAACGTGTCAATTAACTATACAAATTGCACACAAAAAACATTTACCTTTTTGTAAGAAAATGCATGTCAATGAATTTTAAAAAGTGAACAACTGATCATTTAAAAAATACATTCAATATTTCCAACAGCTTTTTAAAAGGCGTTTATCAGAACAAAATAATATTCTTCCTAGAGCTAGGTGTGAAACATTTTTTGTATTAAAGGGATAGTTGAGTTTTGGTATAGAGGGCGCGTAATATCTTCACGATTCGTTGCCAATCGGCTCTAAATAAGCTCCGCCAATCATTTAGACAAGACATACAAAGAAAGTCAAAAAACACCAACAAGAAACCGTGACGACAGCGTGGCGTTTTAGCAAGATGTACTATCACAAATTATTCAAGAGCTATCAAGAATCAAACAAGAATAATCAAGAATCGTCAAGAATAAAGGTACGATGCTATGCCAAGACATCACCCATATGTCAACATGTGTGTCACGTGGGAAACAGCATGGTTATATTTCCTAAGTAATGTGCAATTATGTCACTGGAGGCTTCGGTAAACATTTACCTTGAAAAGCTGTGTTTATACAAACTTTTAAATTCTTTCTTAGACGTATAGATAGTGGCGAATCGTGACCAAAATGCGAAAGTGGGACTGGGCCTCAACATTTTATTCAATATCTTACCTGCATGAAACACCTTCAAATGCTCTGGTTTCGATTGTGCTGATATCGTTCCCACTTAAATAACTAGATAAAGACAAGAACTAAAATATAATTTCACACATCGAGATTTGTATTACATAATAGCCTAACTCCAATACGTTGATGCAGTGGCGTAGCTACGAGGGGGGGGGGGGGGGGGGGGGGGGGGCGGGGGGCACATGCCCCCCAATAATTTCGAAAAAACAATAGAAAACATAAGAGGACCTTTTTTGAAAAAACAAAGAAATACATAAGGTGTGCCCCCCCCCCCCCCCCCCCAAATAATTTTCGTGCCCCCCAATGAGTCCGACCACGCTACGCCACTGCGTTGACGGTATAGTAATAATATAAGATATGGCCCTATATAATGACTTACAAGGTAACACGTAGAATATATAAATCTGTTCTGTACTTGGACTTAATGTATTGCTGTAAGAGCTGCAAGAGAAATAAAAGTATCGGTTTATTATTATACGATCACATGTACAGAATAAATGATAAAAGTATATATCTATATAATATATAGATATATACTTTTATCATTTATTCTGTACATGTGATCGTATAATAATAAACCGATACTTTTATTTATTTATTATGTTGCTATTAAAAATAACAATACAATATGATCATTATAATTGTCTTAATCATAATTCTAGAAATTGTAAAGTGTTACAGATTTTCAATGATTGTACTTACAAATAGGTTGTAACCAGGTTCCAAAATGCTCTAGTCTTGATTGACGTGATTCTGTTATTATGCAAATACCTGAACATCGGGGAACAACAAATTACAAATTGATTGACTGATTAATAGATAAATATATGAGTTGATAATTTGTATGTTTTCATCATTATAACACGAATGAACTACTATTTTTCAGTATGCACTGTGGTAAATAAAATTGTATTATTTAGACATCATGCATGGTGGTGATGACAGTCATGATGATAATGATGATGATGATGAAGTTGATGATGATAATGATGCATTGGGAGATCAAATAAGGTACATGTATATTGTCTATGTATATGTTATTTTGCAGTATCAACAATTAAATGAAGAAAAAAAAACGTACAGCTAAGTAATATTGTTCCTACATTAATTGTGTGCTCTCTAAACTAGTAAACTAGACGATTTACTCAAGTTACGAGTATGGCTAAAATAACAAGCATGATATTATAATCGATGTAAGCCTCAGCTCATACTTACAATCTCGTAAAGGTCTTGTTGTGGAAGTCTTCCCCCATTGGTATATCCGTTAGCTCGTTATCATTGAGGTACAGACTGCTGGAAGAAGTGATGTGTGCAAAGGTGCCATCCTCTATGTAAGCAAGCTCGTTGTTGTCAAGTAGGAGTTGCGTCGTTAGAGGGCAGTCTTCAAAATGCGTGATGAGAACCCGACCGATCTGGTTGTTTCTCAGATCTCTGTGGAAATAAATTGCAATAAGATGAACAAATATAATTTATCATCAAATAAATATTGAAAAGCTCCGTTCCAAATGCGCTTAATCAACTTTCCATAAACAATTGAGTTAACGATTTAATGTATTAGCTACGTATCTATCTAAGAAACACAATTTTACGACAAATTACTCACTCAAAATCAAAATATAGAACGTTCAGTTTTCATATTCCTATAGGCAAGTGTACAGAATTGGGCAAAGAAACCTGTTTTCCTCGAAATATGAAAAAAGTGGCTATAGCGCCGTTTGGAATCAAACTCTTCATATCGAAGCGTATTTTGTATTCAAACGTGCCATCTTCGAATTATGGTTTCAATAAACAAATGAACGTGGTAAATATAAATAACCTCTTTAAACTCGCCATTGTATTTCCATCATCCCTTCCCCAAACAATAGATTGTTATTACTAACAAATTTGCGAGACTGATGCAAGTTTATACTGTCTCGGGAATGTTATCGGTGCAGTTGACTGAAAGCGAAAACGTGTACCCATTGAATGATGAAAGAAAATTACAGGTGTGACTTTTGATTTTGTAAACCTATCCTATAATAAGTCCTTTCAAACTAACATACCTACTGTTAATTTCACCAGCCCATCCAAAAACAAAAATTACGATAACTTACAAATTGGCGAGACTCGTGCAGTTATCAAATGCTGTTTCGGGTATCTTATCGATATTGTTGTTTGAAAGCGAGAGCGTGGATAGGTATGCTAGACCGGTGAACATGTTCTCGTGAAGAAAATGGAAGTTATTGGAGGATAAAGACCTGTGTAATAAAGAGAATAAAACAAAAAAATGATGGAAGTAAGGATGCCACTTTTAATTTGCCCCTGTCTGGGTGTGTATGGTACTTTGCACATGATGTTGTATGAGGGCGACATCGTGGATAAGTTTGCATGACCCATAAACATGTTCCAATACAGAAAAATCAGCTGTTTCTCGATAAATACTTTGGTAATTGAAACTCATTGAAAGAGTATTTGAAGTCTAATAACATTAATACAATCCTCTAAACTAACTTGGAAATCGAGTGGTTCTTACATGCATGTTCGTACTTCCAAAAAAGGGATTAAAAAGCTTTCGGTTTTCCAAATTGTTTTGCCTTACGTTATGAAGATATGTATGATTGTTCATATTTATACTTATGTACTGGATTGTTTTTAACTGCGTACAAAGACTGTGCAATAGCAAATATCACGTTGAATTTTCGCTTATAACTCGGCCATGTAACATCCATTAATAATAATAATAATAATAATAATAAACGTTTCTTGTATAGCGCATATCACGCCTAGAATAGGGTCTCTATGCGCATAAGAAGGAAGCATGAAAGGATAAGTACAGAGATAGGTAAGAGATGAAAATAGGAAAGAAGTCTAACACAAGTGACAGTAGAATAATAATAGAATTAAAAATGAATTTATATACGTATATTACTTCAAAAATAAGTGAGTTTTTAAATTAGTCCTGAACTTATCAATAGAGTCTAATTGTTTTATACTTTCAGGGAGAGTGTTCCATAGTGTTGCTGCTGCAAATGCAAATGTACGTGCCCCATAAGATAATGTATTAAATATTGGACAAAGTAAGAGGGACTTACTCTGGGAGCGCAGATTCCTAGCAGGACGATATACTGTTAATAAACTTTTAAGGTATTCGGGGCCCTGACCTTGCAAGGACAAGTATGCTAAAGAAAGAATTTTATATTGAATCCGAAATTTCACAGGGAGCCAATGTAACTCTTGCAAGATTGGAGTTACATGCTCATGTTTTTTGGCTCGCACAACCAATCTTGCAGCTGAATTTTGAATTCTTTGCAACTTGCTGATTTGCAGGTCTGGGAGCCCATACAACACACTATTACAATAATCAATTCGTGACATCACGTGTGCATGAACCAATCTCTCGGTGGCCTCTTTTGACAAATATTGCCGAACCGTACCTATCTTATACAAAGCTAGTGAGGCAGATTTACATACATTATTCACATGTGCGTTCATTGCAAGATGTTTATCTAATTGAACGCCCAAGTCTCTCACAGAGTTAGAAGCAGTATTAACAACGGTTTCATCAATAATTACATTATCAATTTGTTGACATTGCCTAAACCTACTAACAAAGTGCAAAACCTCTGTTTTTTCAGCATTCAATTTCAAATAATTTTGATGAGACCAATACTTAACATCCTGAATGCAAGCCTGTAACCTAGATATTGCATCTAATTGAGTACCTTTTACTATGCATACATAAATCTGGGTATCGTCTGCATACATCATACAATTCAACCCATGATGAACTATGATATCTTGTATTGGAGCAGAGTACAGGCTATAAGCAAGTGGTCCAATCACAGATCCTTGAGGGACACCGTATAAATTTGAATGAAACTCTGACTTAGAGTCACCAATAACAACACAATGAGTTCTATTTTCCAAATAGGAGCGTATCAATTTCAATGCGTTACCACATATTCCGTATCTTTTTTCTAGCCGTAACAACAGTTTATCTTGATTTATAGTATCGAAGGCCGCTGAATAGTCCAAGAGAAGAAGGATCGCCTCATCTCCTCTATCTAGAGCAAGCAGAATATCGTTGACGACTCGGACAACTGCGGTTTCACAGCTGTGATTAGGTCTGTATGCAGATTGGGTGCTAGCAAACAAGTTGTTATTCATCAGATATGTTTGAAGTTGACTCACAATCAATCTTTCAATTATTTTTCCAATGAAATTCAGATGAGCAATTGGTCTATAATTCTTTAACTCATCTTGATCAAGTTTGTTTGCCTTCAACAGTGGAATAATGTGCGTATGTTTGAGTGTTTCTGGGAAATGTCCATTTTTTATTGTTGAGTTGACTACGTTGGTGATGGCTGGAACCAGTTCCTCGGTACATTTTTTGAGGAGATCAGTAGGAAGGGGATCGAGTCCACATGTAGTTGATTTGGAGCTTGAAATGACCAATTCCACTTGACGTTGTGAGACAGCACAAAACTCATCAAATCTATGATGAGTTTCCTGCTCTGGAAAGCTGTTCAGATCATGTTGTTGGGGTTCATGAAGGGACTTAACAATGTTCTCGGTCTTATCGGCGAAGAATGTAGCGAAGCGGTCAGCCAGAGAAGAATTCCCATCGTCACTTTTGGGAAGGATTTTAGAACATCCCATATGCCACAGTCTATCAACTTTGAGAAAAAATTCACGAGGACCACATTCCTCCAATTCAAATGACAGGTGGTCCCTTTTTGTTTGAGATAGAAGTTTGTTGTATCGCGCAGCTTCGTCAACAAAGATCTGATGATCAACTTCCAACGAAGAACTACGCCAGCGCCTTTCCAGTCTTCGTAGGCTTTGCTTAGCTTCCCGACAGCGTTCATTAAACCACGGTGAGCGAGGTCGAGATGTGATTGTCCTAGTGACAAGAGGAGCATGCTCGTCGAGAAGGTCCCGCAGCGTGGTTTCATACTGCTCGATCAGGCAATCTACATTGTCAAATGGAGAGATGTACAGTTCTGAATTTCGGATGTCACTGCGGAATGAATCAATGTTAATGTTTTTCAACTTCCTAAAACTGATTTCAGTTTTAACAGGAGGGGGTTTGCCAATTGCGAGTTGGCAAAGAAGGGCTGCATGATCCGATGGTAGGTAACTGGTGCAGGATACTTGAGATACTATGTCATCTGAAGTACGAGTCAGGATCAAGTCAAGGGTGTGCCCTTTCAGGTGGGTGGGAAAGTTAACATGCTGTTTGAGGTCTGATGATGTAATTAAATCCAAGAAAGTGGAAGCTTCATTGTCGTTGTTGATATTATCGAGATGAAAGTTAAAGTCTCCTGTAATAACAAGACTGTGAGGCTCTGTCAACAATCTCTCGATTAGACTTGCAAATTCTTGGAAAAATGTCGGCACAGTGGGTCTCCGATCTCTTGTCCTTTGCGGTCGGTACACAATAACCAGACGCAAGGGCTTCTGTTCCTGTCGGGTGATAAGCATATTCATGTACTCAAAGGATTCAGGAGTCTCATGTTGTTCAACACGTACGCTGAAGTTCTTATGGATGCACACACCCACACCGCCGCCGGATCTGTTGCTACGAGGAGAGTGCAGGAGCTGGTGGGTGGGCAGCGACGAACTTAGGTCTGCCAAGGAGCGATTGTCACGGGCATCTCCAGTGAGCCATGTTTCCGTTATGGCCAGTATATCAACATGGTTGGAAGCAACTAGGTCGGAGATCATATGAGTCTTGTTCTTTATCGATCGTGCATTCCATAGTGCAAATTGAGAGTGACAGGTCACCTGCTGTAGCGTTGTTGCAGCTTCTACAGCTTCAGATGTGGTTGCCAATGGTTCTCTGATCGCACCTGGGATGTTTCTTTTCCGCTTTAAAATTCTGCGTCCTCCTTTGACGCCTCGATGAGTGGGCCGCTTCGATGAGATGTCAAGCGATCTGATTGTTCTCCATACGTCTTCACCAACTGAAGTAGCACCACGGTGCTTGAGGTTGAGTAGTTCATCTCTGCCGCGTCGTAAAGGTCCTTTTGGGGAACATTTAACTCGAATTTGTCACACATTACTGAGTGGACATACAAAGCACAACATTAAGAAACGTGCCCTATATTACCACCATTACGATTGATTTTGTGTTATTATTAATACATAATAATATCATCAAAAATTCATAAATGTTTGCTTATTTCATCAAAGTCACTATATAGATCCCTTTCAGAGCCGTTCCCCAATGTTTCTCCCATTCAAGGTGGATGATTAAATGGCTTTTCACTAATGACTTGGGTACTACATACATGCAACATGCCTAATACTTCGTACCTACGCTAAGTATACAATATATCTTTCTATACGGACTTTTCCAAATTAAAGTTGCCAATCGCGGGTTGTGTCTTCAACAGAAACAAACATGTGATCGTGATAAAAAAAAATGATCACTAATTAAGCATCAATAACTTTCTAATACTCTCCAAAGAATGGGTAAATGTGAGATTATAAGCAGTATTTAATTATTCATTAGTCGCCAATAATGGGCGAACATTTATAAAAATCAAAAGTGAAGATTTTGAAGGTTACCACGAGACAGGCAGACATTGATATATAACGTTATTGTAGCGTAATGATCAGAAAAAGCGAAGGGGGTGTATCACAAAGATTCGAAGTTAAAATCTAGCCACTACCCAGCTAGCCACCTGACGTCGGGCCGATGTCGGAATTTGGTTGCCGGATGTCGGCATATCGCCGTTGGCTCGAGGTTAAAATATCCGCCAGCCCAACATCGTCACGACGTCATTTTTGTGATATATTGGCATAACGTCATTTTCCGACAATGGCCCAACATCATGTCATGAGATGATGTTGGGCCATTGTCGGAAAATGACGTTATGCCAATATATCACAAAAATGACGTCGTGACGATGTTGGGCTGGCGGATATTTTAACCTCGAGCCAACGGCGATATGCCGACATCCGGCAACCAAATTCCGACATCGGCCCGACGTCAGGTGGCTAGCTGGGTAGTTTCTTTGAAATTCTTATAAAAGTCCCTTTTCAAGGGCATAAAATGTTGATTCAAATCATTGATATTTTCCATCATCAAGGAGATTTTTTGTTCGTGATGGATACATTTATAAAAAAAAGTTATTGTTCTTGTTTCTTGTGTTTTTGAATATCCAAAGGCTACATATTGGCTTTCCATACTAGTTTGGTCCAACTAAGAGTAAAAATTAAGTAAAATTTTGGATTTCTGTAAAAAAAAAAACAATATATAGTCATATCAGGCAGGGACGGATGAAGCAACCAATATTGCACGATGTTGTCCGTCTTAAAAATGCTAGTTGGAAATATGAATACAGGTGTGGATATAATATAATAAAAATACATTTCTCTCGCAAAACATTTGTTTCTATGAAAGGTAATACAAACAGCTATAATATAACGCAATTGGAATCATCTTAATCGTCTAAGTAGAAATACTTACACAGATGCGATGAACTCCGGGAAAGCTCCGTTCTCTATGGTAATAATGCGATTAGAGTTAAGATTCAATGTCCGAAGCGTTGTCACGTTTGAGAAGGCCCCTTCCAGCAGATATGTCAACTGGTTGCTTGAAAGGCCCCTTCAACAAAAAAAATCATAAAAGCGATTCAAAAGTAGGAAAAATAAGTACTTAACCATGTTTACAAAGAATCAATGTTATTTTAACAAACGTAATGCAAACACAAAGATACAAAAAGGGAAAAACATCCTAAAACAATGAGGTTATCGATTTTCAAGGTGCAAAACTGTTGTTAGTGACGTCAATACAACATCGCACTAAAGTTACTGAAATGTTTTGCAAAGGATACATACAAACATACAGTGTCACTGTTGTTGACGAATTTAACTGCAAAAGGCGCTAAATCCACGTGTCCTACCATCGAGAACAACATGTTTCTGTGCCCAACACTTTATACACATGCCTTTGAGAATCTTAACATTGAGACGTTCCATATCATGATGTAGTAAATTGGTATTCCGAGAGAGCAACGCAGCTTATTAAAAACAATGGTATCGTTAACTCCATTTGTGTAATTAAAATGTATCTAGCAACTTTTGGAAATTATCTCTTCTGATATGAAGAGCTTTCTTCTAAAAGGCGCTATATCCACCTTTTCTACTTTCGAGGAAAACAGGTTTCTTTGCCAAACTTTGTACACGTGCATATAGGAATGTGAAAATTGAACTTTCTACATTTTGATTTTGAGTGAGTAATGTGTCGTAAAATGTGGATACGTAGTTAGCAAGGCAGCTTATCAAAATTAATGGTATCGTTAAGTCCATTTTTGTAATGAAAATGGATCTAGCACCTGTTAGAAATTAACTCTTCTGATATGAAGAGCTTTCTTCCAAAAGGCGCTATATCCACTGTTTCAACTTTCGAGGAAAACAGGTTTCTTTGTCGAACTGTGTACACGTGCCTATGGGAATGTGACAAATGAACTTTCTATATATTTTTTTTTTAGTGAGTAATTTGTCGTAAAATGTGGATTCCAAGATAGCTACGTAAATGTAAATATATCGTTAAATCAATTTGTATGGAAATGGATCTAGGACCTTTTGGAAATCATCTCTTCTTATAAATACTCACAGAGTTTGCAAGGACTGCAGTCGCTCCTGGAACTGAAGGGCAGCGGGGACATAGTTGAAGCTGTTGCTACCAAGTTGTCTAGAGAAAAAAAAAATCAAAGGTACTATTTGAAATGTTAATTAATAATCCTTCTTTGCCGGAAATATTCAAAGATATTGTTTTGAACCATCGGACGATCACGGTGGTATATTTGATCATTGCGCATGTCCAATTACAGGAGTGTTGGTCCTATCCCTACGGTCCCGTATCCGCCTGATTTGCGCAGTATAGGGGACAATACAATACAATAACTAAACGGATGAATTGGTATTTATAATACGATGTTATATGTGATATTATAAATGTCAACCGTCAAATTCCCAAATCCCGAGATTTGGTCGAAGCTGTTCGCGCTTAATTGTTCGCAGAAAGTAGGGCCGAACTTACAGTGTTGAGAGGAGCGTAAGACAGTCGAATGTATGTTCATCGAGGGTGTCTTCATCTAAACTGTTATAGTCCAGCTCCAGTAGGTCGATGTTTGGCATCTCACACAGATCCCCTTCGTTCAGGCCCGCGATACCGTTGATGCTAAAATATCTGCGATTTGAGAGAGAAATGCTTTGGTTGAATGACAAAGAACTAATTATACAGATGTAACGTAGAATAAACGTTAATGTTACAAACAATCCATCGACATTTGGTAGACCACCGAAGGACACGTGATGTTCCAAATCCCAGACATACAACTCGTTGAAACTAGCATCATACGCATCATTATCGAATGGTTATGGCGAGAAGGAGATTTTAATCCTTGCAATTATAATTGAAAACTAACGTGACTGACATACAACGCAATGTAATTTTGTATCTCGTCTTAACATGCTTAATGGGCAATGCAACTCAATAATAGCGTTTATCGTACTTGTTACATCATAATTATAAAACTCTATCGGGTATACCACTATTCATGCGACCACTGGATGCCGCCATTATTAGGTTTGTGCGGACTTACGGTCAGTGATATGCACTAATGCATTTCAACAGCACATATTCTCTGGCGGACAACATCTGCAAGGTGGCAAGGGAGGTCGGGGTCGACATCCAGCCAAACGACATTTCTTCGTGCCATCGGCTCGGAAAGAAGAGAGAGGGAGGGAGGAGCAGGCAGGCCATCGTCAGATTTGTTTCCAGGAGAAAGCGAGACCGTTTCTACGATGGACGGTTTCGATTGAAGGGGAAGGATGCCATGAGAGGGGTTTTCATTAATGAAGACCTCACATCACTGAGGTTTTCTGTTCTGATGAGAGCGAAGGAGTCCCCTTCAGTGAAAAGTGCCACAACAAAGTATGGGAACATTGTCTGCAAACTGCAAGACGATGCCTACAAGGTCATCCGGAGCCCGGATGATCTCTTCGAACTGGGCATAGACGATGTCCAGTACAGGGACTTTAAGCTCCATTTCCTTGCGTAGTATGTTTCTCTCTATTTTGAGGCTTTGATAGACTTCCCAATATTTGACTATGTTAGTGAATAACCATGATGATAATAATTTTGATTTGAGAACATATAGTTTAAATCCTAGTAATTTTGATAGTAATATGCACTCTAAATTTGTTAACTCTTTTAGTGCTACTCATGTTAATATTAGGTCTCTAACTAAGAATATCGGTGAATTAAGCTTTCTTTATGAATATAGTATTGCCTCCAAATTTGATGTGATTGCCCTGTCAGAAGTATGGAATGTTCACAATGTTGATACTTTAGCTTTAAATGATTATGTCCTTGAGGTTAACTGCCGTGAGGCTGAAAGAGGAGGTGGGGTTGGAGCATACCTCCGGAACACATTGAAATATGCAAGATTAGATTACTCTGTTTTACATGCTGAAAGTCTCTGGCTGGAGATAATTGAACGTGATAGTAAAATTGTTATTGGTATTATTTACCGTAAACCAAATACTGACATTGGTCAATTTCAAGATAGTTTATTTGGTGTCTTAGAAGAATTAAATGTTGGAAGGTCAAATATAATTTTGTTAGGCGATTTTAATATAGATTTATCACAAACAAATGTTGATACAAGAACAGATGATTATTTGAGCACAATGGAAAGTACAGGAATACAACAGATTATCACAATGCCGACAAGAGTGACAGATCACTCTTCATCTCTTATTGATCATGTTTATACTAATATAAGTAATTCCGTTATTCACTCAGGTGTTATAGAAACTGATGTATCTGACCATTTTCCTATATTTGTTTTATTTGATCATCATCCTATTGTGAATAAGGTTGTGCCTTTGAGAAAAGTTGCTCGCTCATATAAACATTTTAATGTCCACGAGTTTCATGAGGATTTAGCAAGCACAAATTGGGATTGTGTGTGTAGATATACCGATGTTAATACGGCTTACTCTGTATTTTATGATTTGTTTGTAAAGATGTGTGATAAACATGCTCCGAATATTGTGCACAATAGTGCGAAGAAAAGACATACACCGAAAAAGCCATGGATATCTACAGCAATTCTTAAGTCTATTAAAAAGAAACATAGTTTGTATAATAACTATAAAGCGTCCAATTTTAATGTAGAATATGCACACAAGTATAAGAAGTATAGGAATGCATTGACAACTGTAATTAAGAATGCTAAACGAATTTATTATAGTAAATTATTTGACGATAATAAACATGATACAGGCAAAACATGGAAAACTATAAATGAATTGATTAGTGGAAGAGGGAATTCTAAGAAATTAGATATAGATGAGTTGGTTCTCCCGACTGATCGTACTGATGGAGCAGCCAGAGTTGTGTCCTCAGAGGGGGATATAGCTGAGGAGTTAAATAATTATTTTGTTACAATTGGGTCAAACTTGGCACAGAAGATTCCAAATGTACGTTATAGTTATAAGGAATACTTGGGTAGAAGAAATGATAAATCCTTGTTTTGGAAACCCGTGACAGAAAGGGAAGTTTTTGATTATTTGTGTGCCCTAGACAGTAAGAAATCCCATGGATATGATAATTTACCAATAAGACTGATAAAGGATGCAGCTAACTTTATTGTTGTACCACTAACTTACATTTTTAATTTGTCATTAGAAAAGGGTACTTTTCCTGATTGTCTTAAGGTAGCAAAGGTAACCCCTATTTATAAAAAGGGGGCAAAGACTGATCCAGGAAATTACAGGCCTATCTCAGTCTTGCCAGTTGTTGGGAAAATATTTGAAAAAATTGTGAATGTTCGTTTAATTGATTTTTTGGAGACTAATGATATTTTGTATAAACATCAGTATGGATTCCGTAAGAAATATAGTACAAAACTTTCTTTGATTAATCTTATTAATACGCTTATGAGGTCGATGGATGAAAGAAAAGTTACGCTTGGTATATTCATAGATTTTCAAAAGGCGTTTGACACTATAAATCATGATATTTTGCTGGAAAAGATGGCACATTATGGTATACGTGGTATTGCTTTCGAATGGTTTGCTAATTATCTCTTGAATCGTTCTCAGACATTATGCTATAAGGAGGCCACATCTACCCGAAAGACTATAACGTGCGGCGTGCCGCAGGGGTCAGTTCTAGGTCCTACATTGTTTTTAATTTATATTAATGATTTACCTTGTTGTACTAACTATTTTAACTTCAGATTGTTTGCGGACGATTCAAATATTTTTCACACGTTTGATGAGAATCAAAATGAAATTGATGTAAATGAGGTTAATGAGCAACTGAATGCAGTTCAAAAATGGTGTCATGCTAATAAACTTACTATTAACTTAAAGAAAAGTAATTATATGTTCATTAAAAGTAAGCGACGGGTAATTGCTGTAAATGGTGTTCTTAGACTGTCGAACACAGACATTAATGATGTGAGTGTGGCATCTTTTGTAGGAGTTCAAATTGACAGTACATTGTCTTGGAAGCATCACATTGATTTTGTAAATAAGTGTGTTCGTAGAAAAGTGGGTTTGCTATTTAAATTGAGATATTTTGTTCCTCGGTATATTCTTGTGCTCTTGTATAAATCGTTTATACAGCCCCACATATTCTATGGAATTGAGGTATGGGGAAGCAGTTATAAATCTCGCTTGAATTGTATTTATTTGGCTTAGAAGATGGCTGTGCGAGCTATTACATTTTCATTATATAGAGCATCCTCGGGACCATTGTTTAAACAATTGGGGATATTAGATGTTTTTGATTTGCATGAACTGGCAGTTTCAACGTTTGTATATGATTTGTATAACGGAAATTTACCGCACACACTATTAGATTATTGTAAGATTGTACACCATACTTATGAAACAAGAGGACAAGAAAATTCAATGCTACCCTTGCCAATTTGTAAGACGACACAAGGTACATTTACTATTTCCTTTGTTGGACCAAAGCTTTGGAATAGCTTACCTCAGAAAATTAGAGAACAAAAAACAAGATGTTCATTTCGTAAGGCCCTCACAATGTATTTGATGAACAAATAAATTATCTGTATGTTAGCAGTTAGTTACGTTTTGTATCTTAATATCAAGTATAATGCTTATTTTGTAATATAGAGATACACTATCGATATAGTGAAAAGAGAGAACCAATCTCGACTAGCACTTGTGCTAACTTTTGGTTTTCTTTTAGCAACAACCTTAACTTTTGTATAAATGTGTTTTATAGTATGTAAGCATTGATTAAGTTTTACTAATCTATTGCAGTGATTCATTGTTTTGTAAATTATGTACAGTTGATGTACATATATATGATATTGTTGTTGTTAATAAACTTCAAACTTCAACTTCAACTTCATATTCAAACCATTGTCTGACTACTTGTAGATGCTTTGACGAGTCTGTAAATCAGTGAAAAGCTTTGTTGTTCGACCCGTAGCACACACGTCATAGTTTGCAAAGCATGTCGGGCAATTACAATGGCTGATCCCATCACCTTTTGCCGCCGTAAGAATTAGAAACATGTGGGTATGTTAACGTAAGGATTTCATGGGATCCAGGAGGCCAAAATTGCCAACTTATGTATCAAATAAAATGTCTGTTCACCCTCTAAATGATAATAATAGCCGAAAGCCATAGTTGCATTGCCCTTTAACTGATATGAATTGATGAAAAAGTTTTGATTGGAAAGAGAATGTTCCTGTATACAATACTTACATGTATGTATTGAACATTAAAGTGACTATGGCACTTAGACTCTTTTGGGTAATGAAACAATGCAACTCACAGTTCTTCAACATTTGGTAGACCGATGAAGGGCACGTGATCTTCCAGATCCCGCACGTACAGCTCGTAGGACCCAGCGTCATAGGCATCGTCGGAGAACGTCGTGATGTTCGTGATCAGGTTGCGGTCGACATGACTAAAAAAAACGACATACCCTTCAATATTTATTTGCATGTATAATCTACGTAGCTGTCTAGGAATCCACATTTTGCGACAAATAACTCACTCAAAATCGAAATAAAAAAGTTAAATTTTCATATTCCCAAAGGCACGTGTACAAAGTGGGACAAAGAAACCTGTTTGTCTCGGTAGTTTTAATATAGTCATATATAGATTTGCATCCGATTGAAAAATAAAACAAAATAAGACCCACATTTATTTGATGATTAAACACACAATTATATAATGCCTATACTTTTTTTTAGATTGTTGAGATTTTAGAAAATATCTCGCTATTGACTCATTAATTAACAAAACATCACAATTTGTTATAATTTGTTTTACCAATATGTTTTTGGGAAAGTGCCCTCCTGTGTCTTAACGGCTTCTTTTGAATGATAACTCGCTTCTTACCTGGCCGTTTGTTTGTTTGTCTACGCTTCAAACATCATTGAAATATGAATGGTGTTTCTTATACAAACTTCCAAGTTTAAGACATTACCATCCTGTTTGACCTCAACTATACTTTCCCATTAATTATTGACAATGACGCCATGTAGTCCTGTTTAGACTGCCAAGGTGTCAAGTGTCAACCAACATTATTATTGTTAAACATCACATGTGTAATGTGTTATCTGGCACGGGATTTTTAAGAAATCTTCTACAAAATTGCAATGAACTGAGTGTAATATAATTATCTTACAATACATTTAATGTTTCTATATAATTTCAGTTTCAATTTATTCAAACCATGAAACAAAACAAACAAAATAAAATTGAAGTTTGATGATTAAATATACAAAAATGGTTTTGGACCCCAGAGAAGCAGGAGCTTGTAGATTGATGACCTTATACACATGATACAAATTATTAAATTAGTTTACAATATCGATCAAATACTTACAGATAGAGCAGACTTTCGTATGTTTCTCTAGCTAGCACGGCGTGTGGGAAGTTTGCCAGACGGTTGTCGCTGATGAATAGCGTGGTTAGATTCCCATTCATGCCCAGGAAGGCATCATGGGCTATGGTTGTCATCTCATAGCCTGCCTTTTGGCTGTGAAGTCGTCTGAAAATACCAAAAAAAAAATAGTAGATAGATATTTTATATAGATTTAGATTAAAACAAAATAGTACTGACATTATAATGTTGTGAGGTTACCGCTCACCCCCAGGAGCACATCATGGGGTATGGTTGACTTGTCATCTCATAACCTGCCTATTTGCTGTGAAGTCGTTTGAAAAAGAAATATTATATACAATTTGATATTTTGTATAAATTTAGATTAAAACAAGATAGTATTGACATTATACTAAACAATAACATGATTGGTGAAACTTTGCCAGGTGGTTGTCACTGATGAACAATGTTGTGAGGTTACCGTTCATCCCCAGGAACGCATCATGGACTATGGTTGTCATCTCATAACCTGCCTTTTGGTTGTGAAGTCGTCTGAAAATGTATGATCATTAGTGAAAATTGTATTATAGTGAGAATAATGTAATATTTACACTGCTAGCAGCAGTCGTGGTTGCAGCCCCCCCCCCCCCCCACTTTGTTTGCTTAAAACAAAGAAATACATAAGCATAAAATAAAGAAATATATAACCAGATATATAACCCCCCCCCCCCCCCCCCCCACACACACACACACACACTTTCAAAACCTTTCCGCGGCCACTGTTTCCTGTTTACGTATCAAATGCTTAAAGGGATCTAGTAATGTTTTTGTTATCTGATATGTCCACACTTGAACCGTACATATCTTTTTAACGAAAGGGAAATTTGAAAAACCGAAACCTGTCCCATGATTGTGAAGTTAATACGAATACGAGGTATGAGGGAACCGCTAGAATTCCAATTGGATTTTGAGGATTTGGACAATGTTACTAAGTCCCTTTAATTAGATTAAAGGATAACGCAACCATATTATACTTACAACGTTCTCAGTGAACCCAGGTTGGTGAACGAGTTACTGCCAAGAGCCTGCAGCTGATTGTTATTCAGATCACTGAAATTAACAGAACAAAAATAAAAGTGAGGGAAAATTGATCATTTCAAACGTATTTCTTGCACTCTGTTCCGTTTTATTAATTGATTTTAGTTTACAATGTTTTAACTGTTTACAAACACATACTGTATATTAAAGTTGCGGGGACAAGACATATAGAGGGTCGTGGAAAACATTACTCAGCAGCCCGCATTGTATCGGGCCGCGCCATGATAGTCAACTAGGCTAGAACGAACGTGCTGCTAAAAGGGGATACCATAAGTTTGTACAGACGGCGCGTCTCGTGCGTAGCGCGCGCGTAATATGACTAGCGTCCTCTATTTGGCTTGTCCGCGCCACTTTAAGGTCTATCATGGCGAATCTAATTACAAATATTTATTATACGAAACGGTAACTACAAGCTGTTTGTATTATACAGTGGGTACAGGAAGGTGAATTATTTAATGTATTAATACGTACAACGGATAAATGTACAGACAATTGTTTATTTTCAATATGGGAGTGTCACACTTACATATGAAGAAGTGCTGGCATATTGTCAAACACCTTTGCTTGGATCGTGGACAACGAGTTCTGATGCAGCTCTCTACCGAAATAAAATCATATAAAACATTATGAAATTATAATTAACATACCATAATAAATGTAATATATGAGTACGGACTAGGTTGGATATCGTATTGTGTTCAATTTGATTACTGTTTTTTCTTCACTTTCACAAAGTATATCAATAAGCAAAGAATCGTTAAAATACATTATTATAAAGTTATTCTTGAAAACCATTGTTTTTGTGAAGAATACATGTATTTTAGATATTAATTGAAATTGAATGCTAATATCACAAGCCGATTCTGTGCAAGGTTGTACTGTATGCCTGTTCATCAATAATGTCAGTATAACTAGCAAAATCTGAAGAAGAAAAGGTATCTCAAATTAGTTTAATTTTTTCACTAGGAAAATAACTACATTCTTATTTAAAGGTTCTCATTTACTTACACAATACTATAGCCATGTTATAATATAAACCACATTTTAATTTGATTACCAACTAAGAAATGCAAGACAAATAGACTTCGCCGAGAATCGAGCCCGGTTTATATAGCTTCTGACTAATCGAGCAATGAAAAGTATTTATTATTCCGGAGGTTTCGTGTTCGATTCCCGGCGAAGACTATTTGTCATTGCTCATTAAAAAAAAAGGAATTGACTTACAATATCTTTAGCTTTCTCAACTGTGTCAAACCTTTGGGTGCGATGTACGTGATAGCATTGTTGCTGAGGTTCCTGTGTCAGAAAACAAATAAATTATTAATAAATATAATAAACGGGTGTTACGTTTGTTTACACGAGTCTCAAGAGGTTTATATTTTTACACAAAAACACGTTTCGATATAAAACTAACATATCAAACATCTATACTAATATATAAACTAATTTACAAAAAAATAAAGATAATGTTAGATTGCTCCGTCTGAAGTCCACTAGCACGGCATGGTTTATTTTTGACACAACAACACACGATTGCTCGATGTTAAATCTAGCACTAAGACGTACAAGTGTATGAGTCGACTGTCAGCTAACACCTGAATTATCTGTTTAGACACAACAATACACTATTGATCGGTGTTAAATCTAACACTAGGACTTACACGCGTCGGATCTGGCTGTTGGCTAACACTTGAATGTTCCGATTTGACGCTGACGTCAGAAGGTTATCATTTGTATTTCAATTTCTAGGCACGACAACATATTTACAAAACAAACATAACGCACTAAGGGATACAGGTGCTGGAGTTTGCTGTCGGCTAACGATCTTTTTAGACACAACAATACACTATTGCTCGGTGTTAAATCTAACACTAAGACTTACAAGTGTTGGAGTTGGCTGTCGGCTAACACCTGAAGGTTCCTCTTTGACACCAACGTCAAGAGATTATTATATGTATTTTAATTCAGATGTATACTAGGCCCGACAACCAATTTACACACAAAACAAACATGATTTTATATTAGTTCTTCTTAAATCTAGCTCTAAGACGTACAGGTGTATGAGTCAACTGTCGGCTAACACCTAAATTATCTGTAACACTAAGACCTAAACGCGACGGATCTGGCTGTTGACTAACACTTAAATGTTCCCATTTGACGCTGACGTCAGGAGGTTATCATTTGTATTTCAATTTCTAGGCACGACAACATATTTACAAAACAATCATAATGCACTAAGAGGTACAGGTGGTGGAGTTTGATGTCGGCTAACGATCTTTTTAGACACAACAATACACTATTGATCGGTGTTAAATCTAACACTAAGACTTACAAGTGTTGAAGTGGGCTGTCGGCTAACACCTGAAGGTTCACCTTTGACACCGACGTCAAGAGATTGTCACATGTATACACTATTGATCAGTGTTAAATCTAACACTTAGACTTACAGGTGTTGTAGTTGGCTGTCTGCTAACACCTGAAGGTTCCTCCTTGACACCGAAGTCAGGAGGTTATCATATATATACACTATTGATCAGTGTTAAATCTAACACTTAGACTTACAAGTGTTGAAGTGGGCTGTCGGCTAACACCTGAAGGTTCCTCTTTGACACCGAAGTCAGGAGGTAATCATATGTATACACTATGTATCAGTGTTAAATCTAACACTTAGACTTACAAGTGTTGAAGTGGGCTGTCGGCTAACACCTGAAGGTTCCTCTTTGACACCGAAGTCAGGAGGTTGTCATCCAGGGAGAGGAACGTGAGGTTGGACATCGACTTCAGCGAATCGGAGGGGAACACCGAGATCTGGTTCATACTCAAACCCCTGGAAAAACAGAAAAAAAACATTTTATTTCAGTTATAGTTATATATCAGTTGTTCAAGACATAGCCAACGGTAAAACATTAGCTGTCCGGGAGTTTCGGGCTCGATTCCCTGATTATTCCCATTATTGTCTTTGCTAATCGTTGATATATATTGTAATTTCTGTTTATTTTCTCTATGTTTGCAATAATTCAAACAAACAAGCTGTATTACATCGGTGATCGGTCGCACATAACCGTAAGTTGATGTCTTCATCATTCCCGTCTGTGTCAGTTTTGACTTCGGTTAGCAGACACACCAAAAGAGACCGGCAATTTCGATACCGCACCGACACCAAACCGACACCACCCCGAACGTCTCCAAAACGTCCCCACATTGTTCGGTCTGGTGTCGGTTTGGGATCGGTTTGGCGGTGTGACTGCTACATTATATCAGTCCGATACGTAACGCCACTGTAGAGAGGGTCCATGATACTCACAAGTATTCAATCAGTGTCCCAGAGAAGATTCCGGGTGGCACCCAGTCGATATTGTTCTCCATTAGACTCCTGTAATAATCATGATAATAATACACAGCATTTATTCAGCGCTTAATACGGTTGTTTCTAAGCGCATCATTGTCGGTCTACAACTTACAGCCAAAACTTATACTAAACACATAAATCATAAATCTATTCTTTATACAATAAATCATGCATAATAACAAAAAATGAGATCAAACGTAAAATCAAACATACAAGGAATACAATGTGTGCATCTCTTTGACCGACTCACAAGTCGAAGAATAAGAAATACACGATTAGAAGTTATAATTATAGTTATAATCAAATTCCAAACAGTTCACATTTCCCAAATGCAAGTATTCAAATGTATATCAAAGTGATGTACACACCGTCACTATTTGCAATAAATATGATTATACCAAAAGTAAAAATTAGTCCATCAAAGTTGCCATCATCTTTATCACATTAATGGATACAAAATTTATCGTATTTAAGTCCATGGATAAAGTAATTCAATTAAATCAATATGTTTCTCATTTGTTGGCATTGTTACCGTTGTGTTTGATGATTTGTGTTGTTCTTCTAGTCTTGTTCAGACGTTCAATTACACTAAGACTAAGACACAGGCACCTATTTATCCACAGCAAAAATATAATATTCACAATACAAAGTGTTATAAAATAGCTATAGTATTCCAAGCATGGTAATTGGTCAAAACGCGTCACGTGACATTCAACTTTTTCGCGCACTACACGGGCGTGCAGCTAGATGCGCAAAATAAATGATATTGCACACTCTCGATCTCGTTATCGATATGGATATCGCGTCGCGAATTTATTCTCGATCGGATATTTGTGAGGGTTAATACCTAAATCGCGAAAAATGGCGAATAGTAAGTCGTTTCATGTCCCCACGGACGAAGAACTCGCTGACCTGGTCGGCAATATGGACAGTAAGAACACCAAGAGGACCTTGAAATTGGCAAGAGACAAATTAGTTGGATTTGCGAAGTATTCGGGGACAAATTTGGAGAGCCTGACCGACCCGTCTGATCTCGACGCGTTTTTGAGTACATTTTATGCCGGGATCAGCAAGGAGGATGGGACAAATTATAAGAAAAGAACTATGCAGACTCTAAAATACGGAGTTCAGCGTCATTATATGGATGAGTCTGGCCTGGATATTGCAGACAAGGTGAAATTTCCTCAATCGAATCGCACGTTTAAGGCCATATTGGTGAATTTGAAAAAAGAAGGCAAGGGTCACGTTCAGCATAAGCCCGTTATCAGCAAAACGGACATGCAATTGATGCAGAACTCTGAGGAACTGGACATGACAACACCATACGGGTTGCAAAATAGAGTTTTCCTCGACATTATGACATATTTTTGTAACCGCGGAAGGGAGAACATTCGTGAGATGAAACCCGACGATTTTACGATTGAGACAGACGTCGACACTGGCCTTACTTACATGAAAAGGAAAGACTGTCTTACAAAAAATAACAGAGAGGATCAGGATGAAGAGGCAAACAGTGGCAGGATGTATGCGATTCCGAACAGTGATTCATGCCCCGTAATGGCATTCCAGACTTACGTCAGTAAACTAAACCCCAAATGCCCTTGGCTCTGGCAAAGGCCAAAACCAAAAGCTTATACTCGACTCGAGCTTGCAGCAAAATGTGGAATCCCGTGGACCTTTAATTCGGTAAGTAAGAATAGCTTATTTGTCATTTTGGATTTTTATTTGTTATGAAAACTCGATGTGTCGCTATTTTATAAAACCAATAGCGCACTTGCCCTAGTTGTTCGGCAATGTTAGTGCAGTGTACGCTCGGTATCTTTAGATGGTACGCACTGCGCACTCGCCTAGCGGCTCGTGCGCACCAATCTAAAGAAATCTCGCGTGCACTGCACTAACACTACCGAACGCCGTGCCGTGCGCTATTTGTATAATATCTACTTACACTTCCTTGAGTGTGGGTGCGAATGCAAGCTCCTCATATGTATAGATGTCGAAGTTAATCTGGTTCCTCGTTAGGTCTCTGTACCAGCAAGACATTAATAGTATCATCAATTAGATGAAGATGTGTACAGAAGAAAAAAAATGATCAACAATTAAAATCGAGATACGTTCACTAACACAAATCAGTATCGATTATTTGGCTATCACAAATATCTGGATCATCATTAACGCAACGAATTATCATCATGTTTGTAGGATTATACGAATTAAATTACGTTTAATCTGCACTGTAAAGCTAAAATGTGAACACTACTACGTCATGCATGAAGTCTATTGAACGTTTGTGTATAAATATCATCACCGAATCCCCCATCACATTTGCTCCGGCACCACTGCCTTACACATATAAGAATTTTGAAATATACCTAACCTATAACCCGAAACTTTAAATAAATTATAATATGGATGTGATAAACCCTCTATGCAATGACGTCACAGTTAAGTGACCAGACAATCAGTTATATCACGTGCGTTTAGTCTCGTAATATATTGGTCTTACAAAGATTTATCTATGGTAGTAAGAGATGCATCGATATGGAAATAGATCCGAACACGCTACGCCACTGTAAATATTTGCCTAATATAATCATATTATACTCACAGTTTTTCAAGGCTGGTGCACGTTGATACGTCAGGAAATGTTGTGATTAGGGTGTTGTGGATGGATCTGCATATACAAAAACAATTAAATAACATAATATAGCGGTCATCTATGGGGAAACAACAACAGTAGATCGGTGACCTCAATAGACAGGTTTCATAAAATATTGTCATACAGTGTGCATGATTCATAATAAATTCAAAAACAAGATTCAAATAAATATCAACAGTTTAAAAAGGATTATGCTACTCCATAATCGGTGAAATAAGGATTATCATTATAACGCCTACCTATACTTTAAATATGACATTGATAATAATATTCATAATTATATCGTACATAAGAAGAAAAAAAACTTTAAAATGCATTATGCAACAGAGTTTTAACCTACATTGCTCGTCCCATCAGGAAGAATTGCAATCAATTGTAAAGTTGCAATTAATTGCAAGTCAGAAAGTACCTTATGAACATTTGACCCAATCAAATGTGTGCATCTAGTCGCTGATGTGCTACCAATATTGGAACTTTACATCGATTGCCAGTCTTTCTGCAACGGGGCACATGGTGTATCAATTGGCAAATATACTTTCAAACAGTAACTCAATCGATATCTTTACTTACAATGAAGTCAGCTTGGTCAGGTTGGTAAAGGTACCCGTGTGAATTCTTTCCAGGTTTCCAATGATAGTTCTAAATGAAACGGTCCAATAAATACACGAATTACCAAATGAGAGGCAGTGTTCTTCATATTCATGGAGGCGTTTACATGTTGCTTTTATTGTCATATATAATTTCATGTTTACATGTAAATTGTGCTTAAGTTTTCAATTTGCACGTGTGTCTGACATTACATTATGAGTTTCGAAAACGTACAAATACAATTAAACTTATTTGGAAGAGAATGCTGTTGTTCAAGCTTTACGCAAAAATGGAATAACGTCAAATAAAAAGCCGGAACAAAAGAATATTTGGCAGATAACTTACATTTCCGTTACGTCCTTGTTAAAAGTTGATGACGTCAAGTTTTCGAAATCGTAGTTCTTTACAAAGCTGAAATAGATCACGAAAATGTTAATTATATATTTGGAAATAGTAGGTTGTTTATAACAAATATGAACAAATATAGTTTCTGTAATTACTTTTTTTACTAGAAATATATTATGTTTATTTGTAGAAAGAAAAAAAAAACCTTGAAAAACACGTCTACGTCTCATTTGGTGAATAATAATAATAATAATGTTTCGACTTATATAGCGCCTAATATGATTGATAATCATCTCTATGCGCTTTACAATGATAATATTACCCCCGGTCATACGATACAATGCAAACCAGCACACATTGTGTGCACCACCTCCACTCCCTGGGGAGCATTCCTTCCAAGCGCTCATGGGCTCAAGAAGATCATAAGAATTTCACCTCCTACCGGGTCCCCATGTATTCACCTGGGTAGAGAGCAGCAATTGTGAGTTGTCTTGCTGAAGGACAAAGGCAGTGGGCAGGGTTCGAACTCGGGATCTCATGATCGGAAAGCGCGCGCTCTACCAATCTTGCCACACCACTCCTTTACCCAACCATGCTCACCTTCTGAACAATACTACATGCATGTAATACCCGCGCATGGCTTAGTTCAGATACTCAGTTGTTCGTCGGATCGGACTCGGATCGCGTAGTATGCGGTAGCCTTAAGGGACAAGGTAAGGAGTGAGTAAGAAGGGGTAACATTGCCGGGGTACGAGGGGAACCCCGACATGTGCTGTATGGGAACTCGAACAGTATTTAGATATTCTGAATCAACCTTGTTACTGCGGGGAAAGAGAAAGAGGTTGAGACCTAACCCTAAAACAAAAAGTACTCAACCCAAATGAATGTTCGTTGTATCAAATTTCCTTTTGAAAGATTGTATATCCAGTGGGGGTCCGCTCGCTAGTCATAAGGACCGCTAGTCATAAGGACCGCTATTCATAACGTGTAACTTCCTATACCTTATACCATTATGAATAGTGACCCCCTTTTCATTTTATGAATAGCGGGCATTCACGTATAGGAAGTTACACGTTATGCATAGCGGTCCTTATGACTAGCGGTCTAGCATTTGCGTTTCTTTATAATGTCAAGTACTCTATTCCGTTTATGTGTGGGCAACCCTGAGATCACAATATCTACAAGGACAGCTTTCTGATTTCTCTAACGGTGTCACTAATTGCGGGTTTGACTGCATACTGAAATGGAACCTGTTTACAAAGGTCACGTGCCTATAATGGTTGTGTATCCTTCCCTGGGGTGGTCACTATGCAATTATGACTGTATACTTACACAGTTGTGCCAGATGAACAATCGATTGTTCGTTCATCCTCATCGATGGTACACCCCTGTATTCGATTTGCCGCTGTAGTCGCTATCTGCCCGACCATACCCGCCGTTAATGGCAGAAGTCGCCGACCAAATTCCGTTGAATCGGTCACTTCCAGCTGTACAAATAGGGAATAAATAGCGAAATGACTATTTTCTGAATTATGGTCGATATACAACTGTTGTTTTACTCTGCCGGTGTAACCCGCACTTGTCCGGCCATACCCGCCGTTAATGGCAGAAGTCGCCGACCAAATTCCGTTGAATCGGTCACTTCCAGCTGTACAAATAGGGAATGAATAGCGAAATTACTATTTTCTGAATTATGGTCGATATACCACTGTTGTTTTACTCTGCCGGTGTAACCCGCACTTGTCCGGCCATGGCTGAAGTCGCCGACCAAATACCATTGAATCGATCACTTCCAGCTGTATATTAGGAGAATAAATACAGAAACGATTAACTTGTTCTGAGTTATGGTCAATAATAGTTGCTGTTTTACTTTGTCGATATAGTGTCTAGTGGCCCGACCATACCCACCGGTAATGGCTGAAGTCGCTGACCAAATTCCATTAAATCGATCATTTCCAGCTGTAACATTGGTGAATAAATAGATAATGGATACACACTTATTTCTGAATGTTAGCATGTCTTTTACACTTATTTGGACTTTATCACTGGTATAAAACTGTACTATGATATATGCGTTGAAATATTTACTATAATAACAGTAATAGTATAAATAATCATAATGATCATAATAATGATTCCAATAATAATAATTAAATTAATAATGCTAATAATGATGAATATACAAGCATTTTGCTTCAAAGGCAAATACAAGTCAATGTTCACACTGTTTCTGTTTTTACATTCGTAATTTAACTGAAATCACAGGGGCAATAATAATGACAATAAGACAAGTAAACATAATTCGTAAAACGCTTATCAAAAGAAGATTATTTTACATGTAAAGGGAAGTAATACACCATGAGTATATTGAACTCACTTTCGCTCAATCGATATCAAACCCAAGATTATTGTTTTATCAACCCTTTATTAGTTTGTCATGCATTATGTAAACAAAACTTACTGCATATAGCATTATAATCCAACATTTTCCAGTGAAATTCTTCAACAATAAAATATTTTGTTTTCAAAAAAAGTACAACAAATTGTACTTTCGAGATCATTTTACTTCCTAATTTATTGTTTAAAATCATCGTTTTAGAATCGATAGTGTTATTATGATGTATTTATGATCGATCATTCGCGATTCACGATCGATCATAAGTACATTGTTGATTCGTTCGCCATTATTGCAGTTGTACTTAAAGGGTTAAATTATACTTAATGCACAATATATATAACTGGATTCATACAACCATGCAATCGTAAAATAACAAAGTATGTATTGTCTATTTAGTGGAAAGTTATTCTATAAACACAATTTGTTTGTATGTTTACAAGTAGGTACAAGGCACGTTGACTTGACAGCCTGAGGTTACAAGATCATCCTAAAAAAAACATAATTTGGCGTAAACCCTGAAACGGAGGATATGGACAAAAATAAGGAAATGAAATAAGAAGATTGGGAAGAAGAAAAGGAAGAAGAAGAAGAAGAAGAAGAAGAAGAAGAAGAAGAAGAAGAAGAAGAAGAAGAAGAAGAAGAAGAAGAAGAAGAAGAAGAAGAAGAAGAAGAAGAAGAAGAAGAAGAAGAAGAAGAAGAAGAAGAAGAAGAAGAAGAAGAAGAAGAAGAAGAAGAAGTAGAAGAAGAAGAAAAGTAGAACAATTAAAACAACGAAAAACAAGATGTAAGGGATGAAGGAGGAGGAGGGGCCAAGGTTATTGAAAAAGAACAGCATCAAATACACTATAACAAAACAACACAGAAAAAAAAGAGGACGAATGCAAAAATGAACGCTATCAACACAAATGATAATAATCATATTAAAAAAAGAAAGAAAATCATTAATCTCTTCACATTCCAGATGTCCACTTACTTGCATACTCGATGCCATAGTCTCCGTATCGATCGTTCCAATAGTCATAGCCATACCAATTCGCGTTGGTTCCAGGAACAATGTGGAAGACAACAAGTAAAATAACAACAGCTATCCTTATGGTGTAAGGGGCCAACGGGCGCGGCATCTTCAACATCTAGCCAGGAGTTGTTGATGTTTTGTATTAAAAGAAGGTCCTGGTATTCCCGATGTATACCTGCAATACATACTTATATACTTTTTTAATAAATCAAAACGTACGAATCGCTTTATTACCCTTCAATTAAAGTTGCGTGGACAAGACATATAGAGGGCTTGGGTAAAAATTACTCAGTCGCCCGCATTGGGCCGCGCCATGACAGTCAACTAGGCTAGAACAAACGTGCTGCTAAAAGGGATACCATTAGTTTGTACAGACGGCGCGTCTCGTGCGTAGCGCGCGCGTAATATGACTATCGTCCTCTATTTGTCTTGTCCACGCCACTTTAAATAATGCACATAAATGTCTCTTGTAGTTATAAAGTTAAATTATATACATGTATTACAGAGGTATATCAACATACAGAGGAACATGCAAAATCATCAAGTCTCTTTTAAAATTAATCAATCATGTGGTATTTTGTTTTAGCTTACATCAAGGTATCGCGGTCACATAAGCAATGCATTCGTTTAAGGGAGTCTTGTGCCAAAATCGAAACATGGGTTATACTAAGACAAAATGATCTGGCCCCGGGGCACAAGACAGTCGTTAGCGTCGGGTACTTATCACATCTAGTAAGAGTCATTATACTAAACATAAAACCCATGTTGAGGTTTCATTTAGTTCGCAGGACAAATCACAATAGGCCGGGGTGCTTTGAGTGCGTGCGCACCCCTCCCCCCCCCCCCCCCCCCCCCACCATCAACCAACAAAATAAATAAAGAAATGCACAGTAAAACATGAATACATCAGAGAACTCCACTCTTTACCGGTCTCAAGTCCACATTATATCAGCGACTATCTTTCTAAAACAATAGTCTCGGACCCCCTCCCCCTCCCTGTATAGACAGCTTAACCAGTGGTTTTGGTCTTCGGCCTCGAACAATATTGGCGACAAACAACCGCCCCCCCCCCCCCCCCCCCCAACCCGACCTAACATTGCCCAGTCGAACCTGTGTTTATAATCATGCTAATTTATTATAATACACAGGTTTGACTTCGCAATATTATAAAACCTGTCTCCTATTTTCTCCAGAGGTGGTCACTATACACATGTTTGAATAATGCCAGGCACCCCCTCCCTCCCCTAGAATATAATAATAATAATAATAATAATAATAATAATATGAACATTTATATAGCGCATCTACTATAAATATATACTCTATGAGAATAAGAATGAAACCAACGAGCTTTATTCTTAGGGTATCAATTAATTTAGATAAAGTTGTTTCACAAGTTGGTATATTGACATAAGTAAGAGTGGGTAAAGTGGGTAGGCCGTTGTGTTAATTTACATAGACACGCACATTATCGATATAATGTCGAAGTTTCATTTAAATATAAGAATGCAAATAAAATCCAGAAGTTTGTTTCACAAGTTCTTGTATTGACATAAGTAAGAGTGAGTAAAGTGGGTAGGCCGCTGTGTCAATTTACATAGACACGCACGTATTGATATAATGAGAGCTTCTCTAGTTGATGTATTGTAATCAAGTGACAGGTGATGTGTTTTTGTTTTGCATCTTCCAAAACAGGGCTCGATTATGAATCTTGTCTACAACTGATTAGTGGTTGATGTGAAATGGGGTAATACATCGACGCCTTGTTTATATAATTATAAAACTCAACCACTTTTAAATTAGATGCTGATATTTTGTTCACTTTCTCTCTCTTTTCTTCGTCCGACACTTTCTATAGATTATGAACAAGTGTTTGATGTGAAACGGGGTGAAACTGTATGTACAGTATATAACATTCAAACTCAATCTGTTCATTTGATGTCTTTCTTTTTTCTTCGTCCGAATCTTTCTTATAATTCTGAATTGTTTCCGAAACTGATTACCGATTGAATGATTGATATGAAGGGGTATCATCGATAGTCATAAGGACCGCTGTGCATAACGTGTAACTTCCTAGACGTGAAGGACCGCTATTCATAACATGAAAAGGGGGGTCACTATTCATAATGGCATAAGTAAAGGTTACACGTTATGGATAGCGGTCCTTATGGCTAGCGGTTCTTATGACTAGCGAGCGGACCCCGATATGAAACGGGGGGAAGGGTTCTGACACGGCGTCTTAAGACGACGAGAGTAAACTATCGCATCTGACACTTTACGGCAATGTTTATCTTTTTTATGATGGTGTTTACATTGTTCATCCTTCAGTTTAGTTACAAAACTTTGTGACCGTGCAAACCATGGAAGTTATACCTGATTGCGAAGTCAGTCCATTGAGTTCGCCAGTATTACTGTGTGCACAAACATAGTTTCTTTACGGGAATGCTCCCCAGGGAGTGTGACATGTTTGCTGCATTTATAGCAGTATGTATCTGATGACCGGGGTAATAATATCAATGCGCCGCGAGCGTCGAAAGAGGGTAGTGCGCTGTATACTGTTAGTAGTCTCCATTATGTTAGTGGTTATTAAAATAAGTTGACTTTGACCAAATGCAACATGATTTTGCGCGAATAAATATAACAAGAATTGCCAGAATAAAGCATGGCAGTTCTATAAACCCCCCCCCCTCCACCCTTCCACCTCCCCCCCCCCCCCCCCCCCCCCTGCAGCACCCAAGTTGTTATAATTCATGTCATATCGTGGCAAACAATGTAATCCTCGTCCAAAATCTTACACATTCACACAGTGTCTTGTTATTTTCAGGTAAAACCGTCTCATAATAGGGGAAAATCATGTTAATGTGGACATAATAATTACATAACATATCAATTTCGGGCATCACAAACGGGGAAACCATTTTTTTTTCCCTTTTCACCTGAAAATTCAGAAAATTCGGGCAAGCCCCCCCCCCCCCCCCCCCCCCCCTTTAGAAAAACGCCTATTAACCATAGGCGAAGAGGCGCGTTCTTCTGCAGATACAAGACATACATGACAGGTAGCATTCACTGCATACTTTTGAACTTTGGATCCTACTGCCGAACAAACACGGTACTATTTATTTGTTTAAACAAATAAATAAAAGGGGGACCAGTACCTAATGGTCTACATGTATAAGTTGCTATTGGTAACCTAGCAACGAAGGGACGCGGGCAATGTTCTACTCTATAGAGTTCTGTTAATGATTAATTCCAGATCCTCATCATGATGATCGAATCAATCGGTCATTTACGTACAACCATGGCAGCATAACAAATGCAACTGTCAATTTGAAATACACGTGCACGTGGGCAATAGTTGTAATAAATCTTACTATAATGTTTGTATCATTAATTGTGCGGTTATGGTATGATTCGGTAAATTACTTCATTCATCCAGGCTATAACATGGATTTAGCAACTCTGTTAACAAGTGCGAACAGTAATGAGTAATTCATAAAGTGTGTACTGGTGTGATTTGATATTGTTCACAAAGTAATGTGTGAAAAACTCACGTATAAGTTGGATGTTTTGGGGCCGAGAAATGAGTAAAAATGCAAAGTGATATTCCCCTATTCCTACTTATTGTATTTACTTTGTACGCGGCTTGAATTATCCCGTAGACAATTTAACATCAACAGCAAGTATATTTTGAACGAAATGGAATTTTTAAGAAAAGAAAAAAACCTGTCCGGTGCTTGCAATTCTAATATGAATATGACAAGGTATGAGAGATCCACTAGAGTTCAAAGTAAGTTTTGCGGAATTGGACAATGTAACAAAACCCCTTTAAGAAAATTCGTTATCCATGTGTATACATATGAAACCAAGAACAAGAAGTAATTGAACAAAAGTTAAAGACCTTCCCGTACCAATGTTGGCGGCGCCTATCTCCGATTCATTAGTCCTATGCCACACGTCTACTAAATGTAGCTATACTAGCGAAAGCTAACAGAAGGGGGCCAGTCCTCTGGTAACTCGTGTGATTAACTTTCCCTTCTCCATTCTTTATGCCGAGCGCCTGACTAGAAGGCAGAAGGTACCATTTTTAAAGTCTTTGGTATTTCGACAAGAAGTAGGCCTATAGCTGAATAGGCTAGCTAGCAATAGCCAGGAGCCATACAGAATGAAATGCTTGAGTGGGGTTGTTATGCAACAACTTTCCCTATCCATAGTCGTGCTGTCACACCCATCAAAGGGATTACCACCAAATCCGTTAATGCGTCGTTCTAAGCTCTTCAAAAAGGCACAATATAACGCATAGTTACGGTTTCGTAGTGAAGAGAAAATGTTAATGGGGTTAATGGTTTTATAGTGAAACGAAAATACGCAAACACAATGTTTGTTTTTTCATTATTTTCATTATTTCAAAGGGAGGAAATAGTTTACGCTATTAAAGTATTGATAAATCAGACAGTGCATCATATTTACGACATTTATTTTGTAGCTCCCTAATACAATGTTCTTCCAGATCGTTATAAAATCTAATAATAAAATGTATAGGTTTGATTTATATAGCGCATTACATGATAATTATCATCTCTAAGCGCTTTAAACTATTAGTACACCGGTCGTAGGATACAATGCAAACCAGCACACATCGTGTGCACCATCTCTACTCCCTGGGGAGCATTCCTTCCAAGCGGCTCATGTGCATTGAGAAGATCATTTAAATAATGTTACGATACGATGGTACAAATGTATGATAAAATTTAGTTAAAATGTATTTATAAAGGTTCATTATATAACTGATGCATTACACAATGTAACCACGGCGCTCGATGTATACTCCGCAAAAAAAGAAACTGGACACTTGTATAAGTTGAAATATTTCATATTAATGTACGATAAAGTGTACATGATCATATATCAAATTAAAGGGAATTTAGTCCTCTACATGCAGGGTATAACTTAAAGGTGTAATCGTTCATGCATGAAATGCCATGGTCAATTAACACTAGCAAGGTCTGTTTTCAAAAATAGCAAAACAATGGAGGACCACACCATTCGACTGAGCAATGATATTAAGCGTTTCACTTAAAACAAGATGAGCGGGGCAAGTAAATTATGACATTATTCAATTTTATTGTTATGAACAAACTCTGGAAATACAAATTTGTCAATAAAACAGGGCCAGGTTATGAGAGCATTATCATACTGGTCTGTATTATAGGCATGAAGCTTGTCTATTTCACGTGTCCCCTGCAATTTTAACCATAATTACCTAGATAAATGTCATGTTAAAGACTGCCCAAATGTTTGACCAAGGGTGACTTCAGGTTTTGAAGATCTTTGGACTACGGTATAATTCTTGAGAAGAATTTATACCATTTTCATGCTGAAATAAGGGCACAAACTGTGGTTTTGACTAATAAAGCTTTGCCATGGAATTCCCCATTTTGTTACTTTTGGATGAAAATAACACCTATAACGTTCACAATTTGTCTTCATTCATACTCTTTATTGAGATGAAGATAGAAAAGGTCACATTTGTAATGAAAAATTATGCCATCTCATGAATATAGCGTTTTAGATTATGCTTATCAACATTTATATGGTTGAGTGGATGTTCCATTTTTGCTATTTTTGAAAACAGACCTTGGTGTGGTTAATTGACCGTGACAATTCATGCATGAATGATTTCATCTGGATTTTATGCGAATATTGAAGAGGGTAATTTTATCTTTAATTTGATATACAATATCATATATTTTATCGTTAATGAATACGAAATATTTGGTCTCATACAAGTGTCCAGTTTCTTTTTTGGCGGAGTATACTTGTGTCGCAATAAAATTAGAATTGTCAACATTTGGTTGTTTTATTGAAACCGGAGTGGCTATTATGTACAAAACAATACAAACATTTATTCAAGTACTTCCATTTACTTTCGAAATAGCGAGTAGTGTGCAATTCCCTTCATTATAGTCTAAACTGTTCGTGTCACATATGATTGTTCAAATGAATTTATTTCTCCTGTTGTAGAGATTTCGATCTGCCCGATGGGCCATATAGTTGTTAATATTACTTCAATTATAGTACGAAATTTGTACAACAAAGTACAGTGATATCTACTTACATCCACGTAATTCCCGTAAATATCTCCAACTGTCCTGACTGTGCGTGTCACATTACAGTACCAAATAAGTATTTATTATCCCGTTGCAGAGCCTCTCGATTTGGTGAAGGGGGCAGCCAATCAACCAAACTGTATCAGAAAGGGTTTATTGACGTCCACGGCAGTATCTAATGGGTATTTATCAAAAATAAAAATGTTCAAATCCACTGTTGCGTGTTACCTTGAGTTGTCAAAGTTTGTATCGTTCTTTAACAAATTAGAACCAGGAGGGCTCTAATAGTTATCAATGCCATGAAGTGCACTTTATTAAATGGTAATAATACAATAAGATTTCATTGTCAGTGAAATTGTATACTTACCGCAAACTTCACACGCGTATGAAATGCATATTTCCATAAATATAATCCAATTATGAGCCGTGATCGCGTTATTTTTTTTCTTCAAAGGATCAATTATTGTATGCGCGGTTATAAAAACACTCGTTATGTTTCACTAATTCGTTCTCTGTTCGAGAAGCCCGGTGGGGTCTTTCGCATTATACGTATTATACTGTATTATACAGTACAATGCAATACAATACAAGTAAGTGGGCGCGATATGGCTCTTATCTATGCAAGTCGCACACCCCTGCATAAAAGGGCGCTTTGCGTGCGCTTCTTTAAATCGATTGCACACTTCGGGCGGGGAGGATGCGCATGTAGTGTAAAAGCTAGCGAGCACGGCGACAACTTACTGAGAAGTTCCGCTATCGTATCGAGGTATCGATCGATTTAAGGTTGACGAAACTACCCCGGCCTTTGTGTGCATGCACTTGAGGAAATCGCCGATACTTCGCTTCAAGTGGCACATCTGACAGAATGACGTCACGAACAAGCGTTACGTTTCTATAGCAATTACGGGAAAAATCATCCTGAAATGATAAGAAGATATGAGGAAATAAGTAAAACAAGTAAACCTCTCAAAAAGTTCAGCAATACAAGTTTGGGCGTTCATACATACCTTGTCCCTGTAATTATCTTACACGATTCTGGTATTATTAACAAGCCAGCTTATTAGCTTTTACAGTAATGTCCCGTTTGTAATAATGTATTAATGCAATTTAGAACGTGAATTATAAAAGATGGTCTTCAAGAAATACATTTTGATCATATGAAATTAATGTAATCTCCAATGTGGTGCACTGAATTAGAATACCATGTTTAGTTCAGTACAAGTGATAGTATATATTTTACACATTGCACTGCGCTATTAATTGTCTAAAAGCACGGTTACAGCATTTATTTTAACACTGTTCTTCTCATGTAAACCTATACACACATACAAAAACAAAAACAAAACAACATTATAACATAAATTTAATTTGAAAATGAAACAAAACGTATACTATATACAAAATATACAGCGTACAAGCACGCATAACATGAAACAAAGTGCAATGCACCAATACAAAGTATAGACATAATTATACAATTAAACATAGTCAAGCATAAATGTTAAACAAAACAAACATTTATAATGAGCATTATAACACGGCATGGGGTATAAACTGCATTAAAGGGACTTAGTAACATTGTCCAAATCGTCAAAATCAAGTTGAAATTATAGCGGTTTACTCATACTTTGTTGTATTAATATTATCAATAAAAGCATGGGTCATGTTTCGGTTGTTCGAATTTCCCTTTCGTTAAAAAGATATTAACGATTGAAGTGTTTAGATGTTAAATTATCCACTGGACCGCGAAAACCTTGTACAAAGTGAGTGCAATGAGTTAGTGAATATAACTTTGCATTTTTGCTCATTACTAGGCCATATAACGTCCATTTAACTTGAAATTGTTACACAACACCCACTGGGCATATTATTAGGTAACAACAATATGATATACATTGTGTCAACCACTCATCACTTTTTGCACATGTCAACAAAGTTACTTGATCCCTTTAACAGTGACGTACGGCGGGTGTGGGGTTGCACTACACTAATCTAAAAGAAGTCAAATGAATGCAAGATAAAACAATTCATTTACACAGTCTGATGATCCCCGTAAACAAGTGATATGCCCTCCAGCGCAGGCCCGTAGCAATATAATTTTCCATGGGGAGGTGAATGCGTAATTTACAAAAACGGGACCGAGACCACTTGTCAAAAAATGTTTGAGGCCGAGACCACAGGCTGAGATTCGTGTAAGCCGGTTAAGATGGTCGAGACCAATAAAAAGTGGACTCGATACCGGTAAAAAGTGGACCTAGACCGGCAAAAAGTTGACCTGCCTGATCTTGGGCAGGTGCGTACGCACCCAACGCACCCCCTGGCTACGGGCCTGCAGCGCAGTCCCCCTTAATACAATGGTGAGCCCCCCTTCCTTATTAAGGCTTCGCTAAACCCTCTCTATGACACTGAATAGCATTAATAATCACACATGATGCTTGCAATTTGAATGAATTCCGAAACGTCATCACAACCCGCCGTTTTGACAATACTACTGCGGGGGTTTTCCCCATATAAGCCAGATTTTGTTGAATATATGTCATGAACACAATATACCAAACGTTCATGTGTCGGGGTATTTTTTAAATTTATTTAAGGCTTAAAGGGATCTAGTAACATTGTTGAAAAGTGCAAAAAGTGATGAGTGATTAGTTTAATGTGCATTGGTGTGATATGATACAGTATGTCTACATACCTCAGATAATGTAATGTGTAAACAATTTCACGCATTTTTTTTTTTTTTTTTTTTTTTTTGTGGTGGGGGGGGGGGGGGGGGGGAGGCAAGAAATTAGCAAACATGCAAAGTGATATTCACTTACTTTGTACATGGCTTAGATTTCTTGAACGAAATGGAAAAAAAAAAACGAAATCTTTCCCATGCTTTATTAATACGACTAAAACAAAGCATGTGGGGACTGCTAAAATTCCACTTGGATTTTGAGGAACTGGACAATGTTACCTAGTCCCTTTAATGCGCTGGCCTGATGCCACAGGGGGTCAGGCCATTGTGTAGTATCTATTCATGCTATGTAACAATGCAAAAGTCTGATACGGAACAGTGAATTATATTTTGGGGCGCGCCCTTTACAGAATGTTTAAAGGTCATAAGTACAGTCAAACCTGTGTATAGTGACCATCGAAGGGAAGGAAGAAAAGCGGCCACATCAGCCAGGTGACCTCTACAGACAGGTACATTCCGTTGTTTTTTCTCTGCAGGGGATCATGTTTAGATTGGCTGCTATAGATATGTGGCTACTAAGACATGTTTGATTGTATACTATCGTGGTTAAATAATACCGTCATCACTAATTATTTATTATCCGTGGCGATATGCATTCAAACTTTCGGGTTTCATATTATTTTTTTCATTTTCATAAACTCGCAGACGCAAGCCAATAGACATACAAGACACCGACACACACAAACAATCACGCAATCACACTGTTTTTTTCTTTTTCTTTCATACAATATATTTCTTAACTTGTTTTACACAAAGTTATCATATTAGCAATGTTGAATGTGAAATAATGCTGGAAAATTATTAAATTTGATAACTACACGATAATATTCGTAAACAATGTTATCTTCTCAAGAGAGACTGGTAAATTTTAGCTTTTCTCTCTTCACTACTAAAGTGAGAGGGGAGATCTGATTGTAACTGTATTACCATGTAGAAGCACTGAACAGGTTTTTATTTTACAATTTCCCTTGGTTTTAGTTTTAGTTTTAAGATCTTCAGTTATCCCTTGGAAAGTTATACCTGATTGCGAAGTCAGTCCATTGAGTTCGCCAATATCACTGTGTGCACATACAACATTGCTAGGGTGGAATGTTCCCGGGGGCACCCATTGTAAACTCAACCTCAGAGGCAGTTTCTTCAGCAAACGTGCTAGTATATAAAGTTCATAGAACAGTTTGCCTGCGTCATTGGTCACTTCTACTAGCACCATCACCTTCAACAATTTCATGGATACTGTACAATGGTTAAACAAAATATTTTATATCGTTTGCCCATCCATTGCAGTAGAATAAATGCTATCAACGTGTTTATTACCAGGAGATCAACAGGGCGAATGATGATGATGATGATGATGATGATGATGACGATGATTAAAGGGATAGAGGGCGCTACACAAAATATTTGTTTGTGTGATAATGAAAAACTGAGTGTCTAATTAGGAAGAGCATACAATTTTAATGACAGAATAAACTTCTTGATCTAAATCGGTTTAGAAATGGCTGTAATATCCATACACATATCCGTTTATAATAAATGTGAGGCCCCACACGTATTCAACAATTTTGAACCAGCCGTTAAAATTTGTTTGAAATGCTTCCTCTTTTGAAAATTTTACAAAAAGACGTGTTTAGATAGTTGTTGATTATATCTCTATCTAATCACTGTTTCAACAAAACATTAAATGCATAATATATTATTTCAAATGGCTGAAACCGACAAGTATTTAGAGAGCGCCCTCTTGAGTTATAACGGCTCTTTTTGAATGATAACAGGCACTTTGCTTAGTAATTTTTAATGTTGTATTCCTTTCGAGCATGATGGGGTTATAACTATTAGTTGGTAATGTAACGGTGCAAGTTTTGCTTACTAAAATACAGTTTGACCAAATCTGTACTCTCTTTACCAGAACTCAAATATCCCTTTAAATGTTGTTTATTCCGAAGCCACAAGTGGCTTTTATAGTGCTATCTTCGACTTGGTATGATCTATTTATTAGAGCCCACGCATCGATCATGCGTGAGGCACTCACACAAACTTGTATAAGTAGCTTTATACAGGGTGGCCCCCAAAAAAACGGAACGGGGCACTTCCCAAAATATAATACCACAATGTTTATGTTCATCGGATAGGGTGTCCTTTCCAATGAAAAACGATACCAAGAACAGTAATTTTGGTCAGGTCGTTTTTGTTTAAGGACGCAGTGAGTGAGACCATGTCAGGTGCCGATTTATGTCGATTTCGACCTAGTCACTGACAGTTTAACCGCACTCCTTGCCCGTAATACCATTCAGCGGCCAGGCCCATTCTCTCGGCACACGGCTGAGTGCACACTAACGATAGTGCGCGATGCTCAACGATATGAACGGCGGTTCGTGCAATTCATCAAGCGCTGGCTCAATACAAATTGACAAAAAATAGAACCTGACATGGTGTCACTCACAGGGCCCTAAAACAAAAACTACACGACCAAATTGACTGTTCTTGGTATCGTTGTTCATTTGAAAAGACACTCTATCCGATGGACATAATACATGTGTTACTTTATTTTGGGAAGTGCCCCGTTCCGTTTTTTGGGGCCACCCTGTATAGCCACGATTAGCACCACACAGTGCGGTGAAATTATATATATATTTCATATTCTATGTTGATAGGTAGTTAGGATTTTTTGTTTGCGCATACCTTGCTTGTTATATCGTTCATTGCGCTACTAGTAACATGTACGATTGCTTTTTTAGCAATCGTTTATATCATCAATGAGGATATATATATACTTTTACAGCTTTAAAAAAAAAAAAAAATAGTGAATTTAACAAATCTAACTTTTGGTTATTTCTGCCGTTGATATAGTTACGTGATCGATACATATATTTGCATAATCGATCTAATAGTGCGTCAATGGTCGCCTATATTCTGTTTGTTTAGACGTTTCCTTGGCCCCGTTGCAGAAAGAGATACAGATACTTGTAAGTTACCATCAATCCTCAATTGCGAGTCAGATCATATTCTCGGAATGCGCAAATCTGATTGGTTTAAACGCCTAAATTTGCTGACTTACGATTAATTTTCTTCTTACAACCGATTGTATCTCTTTCTGCAACTGGGCCCTTGTCTCGAACTAATTAATGCGTTTAATACATGGGC